>OZ032122.1:8427459-8661870 GCA_964026355.1 Pseudorhiza aurosa
AGATACGTTTTAGGTTGCTGTGAGGCAGCAATTGTAGACGACGTTAATGTTTCCTCCAAAAGGTGGGACCAAATTTTGCCTTGCATACGCTTGGAAGTGCAACAGTTGAGATTCTTCTTCAATATATGAATAAATAATATTCTTTAATATTTTGCTATTTTGGTGAAACGCCCTGGTGGCCTATAGCAAACCCCGAAAAAGGCCAGAAAGAGGAAGGCTAAGAGGAGAGGGAGAGAAGATAAAGTTTGTTTGAATTGGATTAGGAAGCAGACAGGCTGCGGAATTCCGTAATAGAAGAGGAAGGCCAGATGTTCCATAGATTGCAAGCTTTTAAATGAATGATGATTTGTGGGATAGAGTTCGTGGATAGCTTCGTTCAATAACTGACTTTAAATCCTATAATCCAGCATCCTCTTCTTTTAGCTAATCTCTCTTGGATTCAAGATCTCTCCGGGATTGAAGATCTCTCTTGGATCAAAGATCTCCATTAGATTGAAGATCTGAAGCGCATGCTTTAAACGCCTAGTCTCACAGATACAGACGTAAGCAATAAGAAAATATTTCTCAGTACATGTGTAGGTGAAATTGGAAGATACATTTGCGCAATATGGAATTCAAGGGGTATCTATGATTTTCTACCTAGCTTGCAGCCTACGTGACCTTTAGTCGTGTTCAAGGCGCCTTGAAATACTTAGTTTCATTGTAGGTGAATGGACAAGAACAAAATGCAAACCATGGCGTAAGATAACAAGAATGCAAGGAATAACGTGGTTGGTGGTAATGTGGCCGGGTAGTTAAAGTGCGGCGTTTCGATTCTTGTGGGATCAACTAGCGCGGGTTCGATTCCCGTCTTCGGAACCATTAACAACAAGCCAACAGTCAACTCAGTTGTCCATCCTAAATGAGGACTGAGAAGTACCTATGAGGGCACAAGCACTGGACACGAATTGATAACAGCTGATCTTAAGTCGAATTGTTTCATCCAGTATAAAAAATCATCTTCATTTTTGTTAGGACATGTAATGCGACTGCAGCCGGAAATGCCAGCGAGAATTACCTGTGAAGAATACCTCAGAAAATGATATGACCGTAAGAAAGACCAAAGATAGCCTGGATGCGAGCCATCGGGCAAGATAAAGACAGCACTGGAATCGTGCTCAATTTTGACCAATAATGATGATAATAATAACGCGTTCTTTATACTGGGACGATAAAGGCAAATGTATCGTAGCTGGGTAGGTCCATCAGCCACGATGCATTTGCTGCTATCAACAGAGGCCCTGTTTCCCTAAGAAAATGTAAGATTTAAGGAAACGAAAATTGAAAGTCCTTAAAGTCTTCGGCCCGTAATAGATTCAAAAGCAACCGAAACTAAAACGATTTATTGGAACTGACACATCACAAGAGAAAGTGACGTAGCTTGCAAAGCACGTTGTCCAGTGTCAGCTGCATGTGACGTAATAGAAGTAGTAAATGGCTTAGCAGATATCAAGAATCCTCTTTACATGACACATCTCCAGTGGCAAAAAACCTCTTCAATTGAACATTACAAAAGTACAAGTGACATGTTTTCCCGTTTGTTTGATAAACGCAAAGAAAAGGCATTTCACCCTTGGATAAGGAAAATTTGTGACCTCACTATCCAAACTATGGCTGCTGGCTGAGTAGCAAAATACTACTTCTTTGCAATAGAAGATGAGAACAATGCAGAAAAGTGCCCAACTTTTTTTTTACTGGATCATGAAAAAGGCAATGATGGCCATACAAAGCAATGGAAGAAAGAAGAGCGTAAAAGGATAAGAGGAGAGAGAGATCAGATCAGGTTTATTGAACTTAGAATTGAAAGATGGCAAGTTGTGGGATTGAGTGAGTTATTTTGGAGAAAGGTGTCATGGTGGCCTATACAAGGCCCCAACAGAGGAAGAAAGAAGAAAGTAAACGGATAATAGGAGATAGAGATCAGATCAAATTTATTGATCTTAGATTTGAAAGAGGACAAGTTTTAGGACTCAGGGAAGCAAGAAGAAGGCAAGACGTTCCGTAACTTGCATTTCCTTGGGATGAATGATGATTTATGGGATAGAGTCAGTGGATTGGGCACTGGAGCTTGATTTTATATGTTCTCAACGCCATCCTTCTCAATAACCATTTCTATGCACGTTTTGATTGACAAAGGACAGATTGCTCAAAATGACGAGAGGTGGAAGCATCTTGGTAAGTACTGCTTCCGTCTGACCATTGAATCTACCGTGCCTGGAAGCGTAGGCATCATGAAATGTGATGAATCAGGAGCACTCACCCTGGCAATCTCTAATTGTCTATTAGTGTCTAACTGCTATAACCGCAGTCTAATAGCCTGGTCTACTAGGAATCACAAGAATCACACGGACCACAAGGATCATGGTAAGCACGGGAATCAAAGACATCGAAGGAACCGTAGGAATCAAGAGAATCAAAGGATTCAAAGAAATCAAAGGAATCAAGGAAATCATGGGAATCAAGAGAATCAAATATTCAAAGGAATCAAAGGAATCATAGGAATCGAAGGAATCAAAGAAATCATGTGAATCGAAGGAATCATAGAATTCAAAGAAATCAAATAAAGCAAAGGAATCGCAGGAATGAAAGGAATAAATAAAAAAGGAACCAAAGGAATCATAGGAATCGAAGCAAAGGCATCGCAGGAATCAAAGAAATCACAGGAACACAAAGCATAGCGACAAAAAGACGAAATGCCAAGATAGTGTTGATAAGTATAATTTGTTGATGTCTACAAAGGATACTGCTCATTCTAAAAATAGATTCCGTCATAAGACTTTTCACATAGAGGTTCTCTGATGATGTCATGCGACAGAAATAACACATTGCAAAATGGTGGTGATGCATTGCGCTTTCGGCGTGCTGGCATGAAGAGTCGAGATAACCGGCGGAGGAATATTGAACTGAAATAGACGTGAAAGGCGGTCAGAATTGATTGGTTTCAGTCGCAGTTGGCGAAAGACGCATCGGTTGTTGCTTCCATGTTACCTGCTTCAGAGGGTGTTGTCACAGCAATAGAAAGGAAAATCCTGCAGCATTGATCCATCAATAATGATAATAATAATAATAGTGCTACCGTCATAAAATGCATGAAACTTCACCTTCCCTTATCCTAAGTTATTGGATATAACTCGGCAAGGGATTTCATCGAATAGAAAATTAGCAACATACACATCAAATAATAATAATAATAATAATATAAGAATATTTTAACTGGACAAACACTTCAGCTACTTGAAGCTGTTATAAACGCGTGTCATGTAAAGCAAAATAAAAGATAACGGAAGAATTAATTTAATATCTACAGTTTTGCTGAAAGAAAGCTTCCATTACCGATTGTAGTGGAAAGCAAATGTAGCTATTAATTTACATTTTACCTGCAATGATGACGCGAGACATGCACAGTGTCAGAAATAACATCATTAGTTATGCCACTGGAAATACGGCGTGAAAAGGCTGAACACTCGCCATGCCATTGCCAAGAATAAAAAAACACAAGCTCAGACGCTAAGATACTAGCTCACGGTAACTACTCACCCAATCCACTCTAATACCATCCCACTATTACTGATCAAGTGATGTTCAAATATTTATCAAAAGCCAGTACTTGTCAAGAGCAGGTTTTGATTAGAAATGTGTTAGGTTGGCCAGACCTCGATCACCCGCTATCCTGCTTTCTCGTTTAGCAGGAAAAGATTCGAATGCAAACTGTTGCGAATGGTCGAATTAAAGGATGGTCTTACCTGGTGCTCGTAGTCGTGTATGTTCTTCATGGCGGTCCGCTCGAAATCACACTGCTCAAGCAAGTAGACGTTCGTCGGCTTGGTCGAGTCCTGATTTTGAAACTCGAAAAGAAAGTTCATATGCAAAACAAAGTATCTGACGTTCCATTTTGTCGTGCTTCCATCAGATAGTTTGACGGATAGATTTCCGGACCTTGCTGCATTGTTTTTCGCTTTATCAGCAAGATATATAAGCTGCTGCTCATTCAGCCTTAACTGGTTCGAAGGCATAATGCTGTCTTGAAATCACCTCGTAGACTTGATCAAAATTCCACCAGCCCTGCGCCAGAAAACATCCTCAATGCAATCGCGAGCTTTTCGCTTGAAGATCAGCTGTCCGTTTTGCTCCCCATCTTTCAGCAAAATCAACTTTCCTTTTCTGGATAGCTTGCTACTTGCTGCTTCCTTTTCTGAAACGTTTTTTTAATCGCGGTAGAAGCCTGGCTTCCTTCGCAATGGACTCGCAATTGTGGAAGATAAGTTATGAAACTACATCTGCCATGGCCTATTGCTCTACGATCAAATACGCTCCTGAAGTTGTCAGTCTTTTAGCGTGATCAACATTTGAGATCAGCGTTCGGGGGGGATTCTCAAGCCACGAAGCAGGTGCACTAGCAACCACAATCGGAGCATAATTGTTTGCCATTAATTTCGTGTTTACTCTTTCCTCTTTGCATCTGAAAACAATGGCAGCAGGTAGAGACTACAAAGCAAAGCAGCAATGGGGCGGTCTGTGTACGAAAAAGGCCTCGGAAAAACGCAAAACGGAGCACTTCTCAAAAGCACTTTTAAATCGAAAATTTTCTCTTTCTACTTAACCAAGGTCAACACTTTATACATGCCTCTCAAGATGAGGCCAAGATTTTCATTAGCTGCACTAGAGAAATCCGGAATAGGTTCATGAAATGGACAACTTTCTTGCACATTTCGTCTTTGTAGCTTCCTTCTTGCATTTCTACAATATTCAGCAACTATTTCACTACTTATTCTAGATTAATTAGAGACGTTTTGGGAGCAAACAAAGTTGCAAACGAGCATTGGTGCTTGCTATATATAAACAGCTTTCCAAAGGTCAGAAACAGGTCATCCTTATCCACGCTAATTACAGCCAGCTATATAGCTAAATTTTAAGTCAAAGGAAGCCACGAAATAAACCAGATTAATTTATATTTGAATGAAAGTCCTTTGAAATCTTCCACAGCGTAAGATTCGATGCTACACAAGGCTGTTTGCAAATTGTTCATCCCAAAAGAAGACTTGCTTAAAACTGTTCATTTACTAACAGCGTAACTGTTCTTTCAAACGAGCACGTTGTTGCAAAGAGCATTTTAGTGGTGCCAGGTAATAATTACTTTCCATGGCCTTTACCTAGCATTCGAAATCATATTCTCAATAATGAGAACCTTTTTGCTTATCGAGCAGTGTCCAGGCCCTTCCTCTCGATGTGATTCCTATACCTGGAGCTACAGAGAGCTGGCGAACTTTCTCATTCTAAGTGAAAGTTTAGCTGAGGGTGGATTCGAACCACTCACCATATGATCAATGCGCAATAATCTTATCCCTGAGCTGTCCTAACACATAGAGTAAAACATTCATACGTATCCTGAAACCTAAGAGAAACCTTTGATTCGAATGACAATGCTGCTTTAATTGCCTTCCTCGCCAGCAGTCTTTTAATTGTGAAGCTTGTATGATACTTGACTGAAAGCCCCTGCATCGAGTGCATACAACCTCTTCAGTAGCTTTTGAAAGTCAAATTTCCTTCGAAAATACTGTTGAGAAAATCAATGACAGACGCGGAGTAAAAATTGCCTTTTCGATCTTCTTTAGTGTTACGGCTTCAAGCTGCTCACACTCCATGTCAGCCATATCGCTGGATAAGAGCATCGATACATCAAAACTGCCCGTATGATGGAAATCATGAAGAAGTAATCCACTGATAAGAGCTGCGCATAATGAAGTTTAAATTCTATCTTACAGACTTGCTCGCGATTATAGCCTTCTAAAGTAACACATTTATGATTCTGAATTCAAAATAATGCTACGTCGAAATACTGTAAATCTACATTGAAAAAAGCTTTTACATGCTATGGAAATTTGGTATTTCTGTTAATTGAGAATTGCCACCAATGACGTGGTTTCCCGTTGCCTTCTTCGCCGAATTTGCTTTCATCGTGAACCGTGCAGGATTTGAACACACATATGTGCCATATCGCTGGATAAGAGCATCGATAATACTTGCGCTATGAGTCCCAATGCATAACCAGTAACATGCGGCAAATTGCTCCACAGCCAGGACGACTTGTTTACGCTGTTGACACTAGTTGTGTTCTTTTCCATAAGAAGTATCAAAATGCACTACTGACCGGTCTAATCAGATCTGCATCCTTTCAGCTTAATACTAATAATGGAACGTGATAATAGTGCTACTTAAAATGTACAGTAGGAAAGCAGATACCGGAGCTTCCCCGTCGTCTCATGCAGAAGGAAGGATACCGACGAAAGCAGGAAATGTGATCTTACAGCTGAAATACTTTTAAGCAGTTTACCCTGTACGTCAGTCCTAACATCATTACGTTCATAAAGAGAGGTGTCAAACTTAGAGTACTGTTTGTTTAGATTTTATTGGGATTTTTCTTTCTCAATTTTCATTGGCTGTCCTAATTTACTCCTAATGGCTTATTGCAGTCACGTGCCTTGAAACCACGTGTATCGTAACTTCATGTAAGAATTGTCTCTCATGCTGTGTTTCTCGTGCTATCTGATTTGTAAAAAAGTAAAACTATAATTAATAATAATAAAAATTATAACACTTGCGAATATTTATACCGGATTAAATACTTCAACTTTAGATCAGTTGTTTTCAATGTGTGTCCAGTGAGATGTAAAGAAAGTTCCCTAAACGAAAACTAGCCTAGATTGAGCAGAAATAGAAATGTACATGATAAAACTTTACATGAAAAATGTCAATGCATCTAAACTAAAACGCTTCCTTGAAAATGGAGCAAAATCTGTTGTTTGCATTTCGCGAGCTTCCAAAGGGAGTATAATAGCGTATTGCACTCTTTGGCATCAGTGAAGGAGAAACTTCCTAACATCCTCTCTTTATATATAATATACTCTCTCTCTTTGAGAGACGTATTATTTTTGAGCTGTTTGTTGTCCGAATCGAATGCTTCATCAGTTGTAAATAGTGCTTAAGACAATTAATGACTTTATTAATGATCTGACAAGGAAACAAGCTCGTTTTTATTGGCATTGGACACAGGCTGCAGTACGATTTTGTTGACCGATATTCTATTTACAATGGCTTCGGCTGGGTGGTTCCAAACAGAAGGGTTTCAGTTATCCCTTTATTGAGGTGATGTCTGCAGCAGTGTTCCCAGAAGCGTATTCTACTTCATCGTCTGCATATTTGACTACTTTGGAGTTTTTGATTATACCAGAAAGACTGTTAAAAATGATTAGGAATAACAACGGTCCAATGATCGAGCCTTAAATAACCTCTTGCGAATGGCCTAAGTTATCTGATTGTTCCTGTCCGTACTATACAATCGCGTCGATTTGAACCGACGTTCATTTTCTGTCTCTACTCCTGCGACCCAGACCATCTTCCAACTTTCAAAAATCCGTGCATCATTGCTTTTTTCAGTGCGTCTGATAATAATAGTAATAATGATAATGATATACGAATTTATATACAGGAATAACCTATCAGCATATCAAGCATGCTGTTATCATTAGGGTCCTGTGCTACAGCTAAAAACAAAGTAAGCGAAGTAAAAATTAAGCTAATTGCAAATTTAAATACAAGCATGTCAATCATCCCGATTTGATCTAAATAAAACCCTAGAGTCTAATTGTCTTCTTAAAAAAGGAAGTTTGTTAAAAACATTTGCCGAAGACACACTAATGCTTTTCGGCCAAATTCTGTTCTCATCCTAAATTAGCTTCGGACGTCTAGAAACTCATCCAACCCACTTAAAGTAACAAAATGGGGGAGACTGAAGAGCCCCCTAGCAAACCTTTTGGCGCTGCGTAAAACATAGTTGATGTTGACTTTACCACTTAAGGATAACCTGAAAAGGGAATAGAGCAATTCCCTGCTGCGAATAGAAACGAAAAATTGTTCGTATAGCATCCTTTTTCTTGCAGAAAAAATCCCCCTAAACAGGTGATTTCCTACATACAAGTGTTAGTTTAACAGAACAGTTGGAATTAGATTCGAAAAGAAAGCAACTCTTCCAGTCTGTTTTGGAAAAATTCACTAATTACTTCATACAGACTACGCGATACATCAACAGATCTCAGGTCACCAAAAAAGCAGAGAAAACGGCAGGACTCCAACCTCATTCCCATCGTCGTTTAGTTGGAGATCCTTCCATCTTTTACAGATACTTTAACGGACATTGTTCTCAGGAGACCAGGGATATTATTCCAGTTCCTCTGAGGCGTGTCAGGACCACCAGAAGCTCAACTCATTCACACCCTTTCCAAGTTTCACTGCCTAATCCACGAACTCTATCTCACAAATCATCATTCATCCCAAGAACATGCAACTTATGGAACGTCTAGCCTTCTTCTTGCTTTCCTGAATCCTACAACTTGCCATCTTTCAAATCTAATGTAAATAAACTTGATCTTATCTTTCTATCCTCTTAGCTGCTTGCTTTCTTCTTTCTTCCTTTGTTGGGGCTTTGTATAGGTCACCATGGCCTTTCCTCAACATAACCCACTAAAAAAAAAGGAAATCTTTTTCGTTTAGATGTGGGAAATTTTGGAACAGATTATTAGCCAACTGCAAACAGGCAGCTTTCCTGAGCACCATAAAATTTAGCAATATCTACTTATTTATTTCTGTTTTCTTTTAGTTTTAAGTTTAAGGTTATAATTTTGCTTTTAAAAATAATATTCTACGTAGGTTTTTACTCGTCTTTTCCTACATCATTATTGCATTTTAAGACCCTGGAGAACTAGCATTCTTCCTTAGGTGGGCTACCATCCACAAAGAATTCGA
The DNA here is from genome assembly GCA_964026355.1 of Pseudorhiza aurosa. Classification (NCBI taxonomy): domain Eukaryota; kingdom Metazoa; phylum Cnidaria; class Scyphozoa; order Rhizostomeae; family Lychnorhizidae; genus Pseudorhiza; species Pseudorhiza aurosa. The sequence goes on from OZ032122.1 coordinate 8,436,298, forward strand.
AAATGAAATGCAAAGGAAAACTCTGGTTTGGTCGATGGTTTGCTTCTGGAGGAGAGAACGAAATAGGGGACTCGAATGATCGTTTGGGAAAGTCTCGTGATTCGAAAGCGCAAAAATTGTTCGTCAAGTTCTAATGCGTTGCACGATTCGATAAGAGAAACTGAATAGACAGCATATATACCGATCTGAGAGTCAGAGAGGCTAGATATATTAGTAATCCGGTAGTAAGAAAGAAAATTAACCCATCTACGTGAATTCTTTATATGATTCTTCTTAGATGTCAAAAGTAGACATTTGGACACTGAGAAGTTTTTCGGCTATCGAGCAGTGTCCAGGTCATTCCTCTCGATGTGACCACACCTCGTGATTCCGACTCCTGGAATTACAGAGAGCTGGCGACTCTTCTCACTCGAAGTGAAATTTAAGCTGTGGGGCGATTCAAACCACTGACCATTGGAATAATGTGTAATAATCTTACCACACAGCTATCCTAATGCCTGTTCTTGCCATTTAAAAAATGACTAAACGTGATACCTTCATTCTTGACCAGGCAGTATTTACAAACTCCGAACAGCCGTTTATTCTTCGCTGTTAGCCACGAAAAGGTTGGAGGGACGGAGCGCTTCTCTAATTTGCGTGATCCGGGCTACAAAACAAGATCGTATAAATCACCAGCGACTTCATATAAAACTACCTCAAGGGCGTTTCGAAAACACGTGGCTTTCGATTACGTCAACAATGACGCAGAACTGAAACTGCCATTCCCATCCTATCACGTTCCACTATAACTTATTCCGACATTAGCGTCGAAAAAAGCTGGGCGAAGATCGCTTAGAATGAACTTAAGTTACGATAATTTAGCGAAAGTAGGTCGATAAACCGCTGCCCTCTTAACTCACTCACTCCGCCGACGCGCATATTGAATAAGTAATGTTCAGGACGTCCAAAAGCTTTAAAATAGATGGTGAACACGTCATCACCATCTGCTTTTGAATTTCTAATGCACATTAAATTTGACGGAATTCTCATATTTCTGTGCATTGTGTTTTACAACACAATGTCTTCTTGCATTCCTGGTGATCCAGCGCAATCAAAACCTAACAAATTGGCGTTAGTGGAGAGTGGAGAGCTGGAGATACTTTATAATGCGAACACTGCCCACATACGAAGTCATGCATGATGGAATTCATTTCTTAAAATAGAGCTCCTTGCTATATTCTATCAACTGATTCTCGATACAAGCTACCACGGGCGTCATCTGATGACCAAGAACACCACTGCTACGGTTCAAATGGGCTTCTTTTAACAAAATCGTTGATGGCTGACGCGGGTAGACTCAGCGATGTCTCCAAGCTCCCTTACGGCAAACCTTGCTGCGGGCCACCAGCCGAGCCTCGTCTGCACTTTTGCATCCACAGGAGGTGGAGGGAAACCCTTTCCGTTGCATTATCCAAAAAATACCACCGCAGCCTGCACTCGCTATTGTTCTTAGGGTAAAAATGGCAGCTAAAAATTTGGAATATGAAATATTGTGTCATTTCGTGGCTGAGCAAGTGGGACGTAAGAACCGGGGGCCACGCCTACCCCACACATTGGTGAACTATGCAAAACTGCCCCTTCTAAATCCAAAAGTACCCTTTTGCATAATCATTCTTTTCCCCAAATTGGCCGCCCCTACAGCGATGTGGGACAATGGCTGAAGGAGAAGAAGAAGGTTCTTTTCCCCAAATTCTAAATGTAAGATGAGACCCAAAACCATATTTGTAATCAGCACTTTCTATGAGGATGATTGTCAGCATTGCTTTCATTGCTTTCCTCATTACCTATTCTGAGACTGACTTCTAGTTGAAATTTGTTCTCAGTAACTTTCCCCTATCTGGGGTCAGAACTTGTTATTATCGGTCATCTCTACTGTTTTAGAATACGCCTTTTTTGAATTGCGCCCCTACCCTCCCCCCATTTTGGATGCTTTCTATCTACGTCCATGCTATGCATCCCTTGCAGGGAATTCAGAAGTATCAATGCAAGGAACATACATGCATGAAGAGCAAGGTTTTATCAAACTGACGACAGGGAGAATCCTTGTTAACAGGCCTCCTCCATTCATACCTGGTCAAAATCAAAAATCTTAATACGTTAAATGTGTTAAAAATATTTCTAAGTTAAAGTCAGTTCCACATCAGAAATTCCCAACCAAAAAGTCTACAGATGATTAAGAAGGTCTTTACTGGTTTGCTGTTATTAAATCAGTAATGTATGTTAAAAAAAATCAAGACAAGATGGCACTGGAAGGCCGAGAATAGAACACTGACCTGCAATTCCATGTTGCTATGAACCAGTATGCAAATCAACATTTCACTAACAATGGCCTACTTAAAAAATTCATTCCGGGCAGATGAACCCAGACAGGATTGAAATCTCGTATTGGATTTGAGGCTGCGTTTTGGCGGGAACTTTCATAAAGTGTTTTGCTCGGGTTTTTTTACGATGTCAGGTAGATGTTTAACTTCTCTGATAATGTGCTAATTAGATAGATTAACGATTGGAAGGAAATCCTGTTCTGTGTAGATCTGCTACTGTATCAATTTTTCCAGTGAGGCACACAGCTCTCGTCGTACTTTGTCATAAATAATTTTGAAGTTAATTAAACATTGTAAATAAACCGTTTTTCAAATAGGCCCGCTATTCCACTTGCTTTCATAGCCTAGAACATATTTGCCAGATTAGCAGTAAGATTTTTCTATCGCACAGCATAAAATGCCGAGGTACTTAAAGTGTGGCTTTAAACTCAACATCTCGTTCTGTAGATGTAAAAAGTGGTAGCTCTTTTATCAACAAACGCTTAATCTTTGTCTTATTGACCTAGTACGCATTATTTCATATTGTCTGGAAACTTTGATTTATTTATGAAGCGAAATCCTACCAGTATAAACTTAAGCAATTTGTGTATAAGCTGAAACATTTTGGCAACTAAGAATTGAAAAGGATTCACGCTTCTAAAAGTGAACAGTTTTAACTAATTTCTATGTTTCTTTCTTATGAAATTTCACTGTAATACATCTTATTTTAAGACGCAAGGTCTTTGATGATAACAGCACTTTGTGTTTTGAAATGAATCATGTTTCTAGTTGATTAGATTTTATTACCATGGAAACTTTGAAATTAAATGTTTCATTCATTCAAGAGTTCTTTATTGTCATCTATTACAAAAGATTTTTATCATAACCTAATCAACAGTGTATAAACAATTTTTGTTGAGTTTATTTTCTGTAGAGTAATTTGGTAGCTTTTAAGTGCTGCACCTTCAGCCAAGCTGATGCAAAATGATTTAGGACTGCCGTGTTTCATCTTGCACAATACAACTTATAGTATCACTTAGTTGTCTTCACCATCAGAGACTCCTTGCGTGGAATCAAGTGCAACTGCAACGGACATGTTATCCATGGCAGAGGAAGAACAGCAGAAACTTCTGATGACTGAAACTGCAAGACTGAAAAAAGATATCAAGCAAAAAGAAGAAAAGTTGAGGAAGTTGAAAATGGCAGAGATCTACAGAAAAAAGGTAATTATGATAAATATATCTTGATGTTTATTTAGCATTGTAATATTTTATTCAATAAAGAGGGGTACCCCTTTAGCTAGAGCTGATTTACAGTGGGCCCTCCATACCGAAAGCTGTACTCAGAATATGAAATAATTAAGGAGGATTTAATCAAGATAGGCAATGATTGATGAAGAACTCAATTACCATCTTGAATTAAGGAGAACTTAACTACAGTATTAAATCATCATTTTGTGAGCCTGATACAAATATTTCAAATTTCATTATCAGAAAAAGAAAAGAAGAATGAGTCAATCATAAATAGTTTAAATCTATTAAGAGGTGGCACTAGTCAAAAAGGATGTTGAAATTGGCAAATTATCCGTGTTGAACAGTGATAAATATCCCCCTTTGTGAATACAAGTACAAAATTGACATTTTTGTTGAAATCTATGGAGTTTGTTGTATTTATTGTTATTCCAGAAAAGTCTTTTGCTAATTTTAGAATTTGATAAACTGCAGTAGGGCTATTCTACACTTACCACTTAGTAGAAAAATACTTTTGCCTGCTATTCAATTTTTTTCAAACACCATTTGAAAATGTTTGCTCATATTCAGGCGCAAGATCCTTGCACATTGATATCCTATGGTCAGTGGTTTGAATCCAACCTCAGTTCAACTTTCATTTAGACTGAGGGACGTTTCCAGCGCTCTGCAATTCCATTCATTGGAATCACGAGATTCTTTTTTTTTAGTGAGTTATGTTGGGGAAAGGCCATGGTGGCCTACACAAAGCCCCAACAAAGGATGAAAGAAGAAAGCAAATTCTAAGAGGAGAGAGAGATCAGATCAAGTTTATTGATCTTGGATTTGAAAGATGGCACAAGGAAAGGACCTGGAAACTGCTTGATAAGCAAAAAGCTTCCCAATGTCCAAAGGTCTACCTTTGACTTCTAAGTAGGATCACATGAGCATTATAAAATTATCTTTTCCTTGCCTATTCCACTCAAATTTTTATTGAAAATAAATATAGCATAAAAATGATGCAGCTAGCCTTTGTTGTCCGCAGCGTCAAAAAGTATCCCCTTATTCTCTGTGTGGTAACAGCCAACTAGGAGGTTAACAGCTCAGCCAAACTACTATAAGGAGGCAACTCAACCCTTGGTAGCTCCATCCCAGTTCCCCCACTTTGCAGGAGAAGCCTGTAAATGTAGTATTTATTGCCTTAATATGCTTTGATATTAACCTTGCCTTTTATGATTCTCAAAGCTTTTTCCTCATCAAATCCACCAATAGAGTAAGGCTTAAGAAAGGAGATGCTAAATGCTATGAATAGAATCAAATGGTGAGAGGGATTGAGAGCAGTATGATCAAGAGTGAGCTCAATCCAGTCACCCCCTTGATGGGGAAAACCGGATTATGATGATGATGGCCAATTTAGGCCTAAATACCTTCACAATCATAGAATGTTCCATTTTGAGCTTTAAAAGAATGACGAAAGTGATGATGATGATGATGATGATGATTATGATGATGATGATGATGATGATGATGATGATGATGATGATGATGATGATGATGATGGTAATGATGATGATGATGATAATGATGATGATAATGATGATGATGAAAATGATGATGATGATTATTGTGATGATGATGATTATTGTGATGATGATGATTTTTATTATGATTATGATTATGATGATTATGATGACTGTATTTCATTTTATCTTTTACTTTTAGGATGACTTGAGCAACCTTGACGAGCTTACAGAAAAATGGAGAAAGGCGTCACAAGAAATACTAGTCGATTTGCAGAATGCTTTGCCAGAGCCAAAACCATCAATGATAGCACTGCTCAGATCGTATCAAATCAATCCTGACTTGATTCGTTACAGTGAAAGTGACGAATGTTTTACCTAAGAATTAGTTTGAGCAATGTCTCTCGTACAAGCTTTCTTCAACAAAGCATCAAACAAAAGACGCAAAAATATCTGCATTCCTTGTTTTTGTTACCGAGTAATACCGATTGATATTACTTGGCATCAAGTTGTATCAAGCACTTTGTTTATTTGCTTTAGCATAGGATCCTAATGACAGCAGCATGCTTCTATTCCTGTATATAAATTCGTGTATTATTATTATTATTATGTTTATTATTATTTGATGTGTATGTTGCTAATTTTCTATTAAATGCAATCCCTTGCCGGGTTATATCCAATAACCTAGGATAAGAGAAGGTGAAGTTTCATGCATTTCACGACTGTAGCACTACGATGGTGTTCATCTTCAGATTGTGTAAGAACAGGACAGTCGGTCACATGGATAGTACACGTCACAGTAAATGAGCCGTCCCATTCAGTACTATCTTTTGCAATGCTTTCAGACAAGGGCTCCTTGGAATTCGATTATTGTTATTATTATTATTTTGGAAGTCAAAGTCGTCAATCTTTCGATGAGTGCTCTTGGAGCATTCGACAAGTCCTGTGATTGTTTAATTTCTATGCAGAACGACCTCGACACTCTATACCACTTAAAGAATCGCATTATTTCGAAAATCAGGAACATTTCCATACGATGCACATATTACATATTTGGCCGATGAAACAAAGACTGGACAGACCCTGCTTTGATGGACCTTTCAACTTCCTTTTTCTCCTAATCAAACATTGTATTTCCTTTCCTTTCGTTGTATTATCATTAGTGTTAAGCAGAAACAGCCAATTACACACTACCTGCTATAAGTGAGGTGTGTTTTTGTATTTCAAATATGCAGTTGGTGAATGGTTTAAAAAAATAATTGTACTATCAAGTTGTATCAATGGAAGAATGGAATGCTTCTTGAAGTGTTCTGTGATTTGTTCTTTTAAATTTGCTGTTTTTAGTAACCTTGTTACCACATCGAATAGTGGTGCTATTTTTGTTGTTATTTACTGCTGTAGCTTTATGTTAAATAGTAGGATGAATTACACTATCGGCGTGGCTGTCGGAGTTTAGGATTGGACCAGTATATCTTCTGGGTGTCGCAAAAGGTGGCTAAAAGAATTTTAGGGCTTTTACCACCCCCTGGAATAATAATAAATAATATCGAATTTTTTGACAGGATGAAAACTTCAACAATTAAAGAATTGCTGTCATTAATGTCTGTCCTGCAAGTGTGGTTGTTGGAATTAAAGAAAAATGTTTTTCTATTCGTTGCGTGAATGTTTGCGGAGATTTGTATACCCCTAAATTGCGTAAACTTTGTGTGTTTGTGCTGCCTGAAGTTATACTTTTCATCATCATCATCATCATCAGTGGGGCGCACCCGAATCCACATGATTTCTCCGTAACTCTCTGTCTGACATGGCTGTGCGGGGTTCTTCGTTAGCAATGCCGGTATCTTGCGTGAGGAGGGTGACAGAGACAAGTTTAGGTCTACTGGGTCTTCTGGAACCACATTTTGGTTCCCACGTTTTGGTTCCCACAGTTTTAGGTTTGCTACAGTTTCATCACTTCGATAGCAGTGGCCGGCTAGACGTAATCGTCGTTGCTGTATAACAACAGCCCAAATATTTGAAATCTTTCACTTTTTTATCGTTATGTTTTTAGTCTCAAGGAATACTGTTAGGATAACCAAGGTCTCACAATACACGGTGTGTGAAAGCACAATTCAGTAGCACTAAAAGACCAATCGGGCACTGTAAAAATTGCCTATTCGTTGCGCGGATATCTGCTGAGATATGTGCCACAAGAGGTTGGTAACAGGAATGGCACCCGACCATCTAAACTCAAGCCAAACCATAATGAATATGCAAACCTGGTGCTTGAATGTACACACCACTGACCCAATTGCATTGCAGAAGCCTGTAGAAGAAGAAAAAGAATGAGATAAAGTGCACTTGACCCTTACTGGCGACCCCATATAGAGTGGAATGCAAGCCAGGAGAAGAAGACACTTTCGTCCAGCTGCAGGTAAAATTACAGGAGTGGTACATTCTGAGGGACAGCTTTTTATGGTACTGTAGCTAGGGTGTCGTCAGGGTTTTCATGACAAGGGGGCTAAGTTCCCAAACAAGAGGGCTAAACTATCAATTCCCAGAAGGCTGCGTTCGATGACGATTTGTCACAGGTTTGAAATTTTTCCCTAATGGGGGGAAGGCTAGTGTCCCCCGACGGGTGGGCTATATCCCCCTACCCCTTCCTCTAGCTCCATCCGGTACTGTAGCCAGATCCTACCTAGCTGGTCCTTACTCTTGAACTTCACGCCAGGTACCAGTCTGCTGCTGGTTGAACCGAGAAATTGCTTCAAGAAACGTACATGAGTCTGGAATGGGTCAGTATGTCGATTCACTCTAGCCAGTAACGTATCTTCCTCAAAGACTATAGAATACAGCATTGAAATCAGATGTAATGATGGGGCTTCAAACTTGATAGATTGTGGCTCGATACCCGATCGAGTCATACCAAAGACGTGAAAAAAGGTACATACTATCTCTCTGGTTTGCATTCACCACTTAAGGAAATATCATGGGAGTTAAACATACAGTGCTACCAGATGGTCAGTCCCCAGCTGTAGCATTCACTGTGCTTGCACAGCTGTGTGGCCCAAAGGCTAATGACACGGAGATGGGTGTCGCCCTATTGATGAAAAATGGAGAAGGACTTTTTTATCGAGAAAATTCCAAAGGCATAATTTTTCGTTGTGCGTTAAAAGAAAAATTCGATGGTAAAAACTATTCAACAAAGTATGGAAAATACAGTATATATGAGTGTTGAAATCTGATAAATTGATGTCCATTTGAATTGAAATGTCATTATTTATTAAAAGATTCTCTAACATAGCTGCAAACAGCATTTGTGTAGTTGCAGTAACTTTCTCAGTCCCAGAAAAGCAGTAAAAAGGACTTTTTATCAAATCTCTTTGTGTTGAAATTTTTTACAAATAAACAACTGCAAACCTCTCTGAAAAGGTAATTTGCAATCGGCTACTTGAACGAAAACAAACGAGAAATACAAAGAAAAAGCCTCCTAGAAGAGAATGGGAGTTTTTACAATGTCATAAGTTCGGGATCATCCCAGTCCTTATTTCTTTTGCAGAAAATGGAGTAAGAAGTCCTTATTTCAATCGTCATTATCTTCTTGACTGCATAATGCCTGCATTTTTGGTCGAATTCCAAGTCTTTAAGGATTTTCAAGAAGAAATAATGATGATGATAATAATAAAAGTCATCTATATTGCACCATTCATCCACATGACTCAAAGATGCAGCAATTCTGAGCATGAGAAACTAAGGTGAGAATACCAGCACCAGCAAGGAAAACTGTCGCCAAAAAATGTCCCTCTATAAAAACAGTCTCGTGTATATTTATATTTCTAAAGTAGCTCGTTTGCTGGAGAATTTGCAAGAAATGCAAATAATCTATTGCTTACATGCCTTTGACGTCATTCATTTGATAGAGAAGCTTATCTTGTACCAGATGCTATTTTATCTCTAAATATTTTGCAAGGCTTGCAGGCTGCAAATTTGATACATTTAACGGTCACAGACTATCAGTAAGAAAGGTGATGGGAAAACACTTCTTTAGATCCATTGCTCTAGGGAAAATTCAAAGCCACGTATCCTTCATCTGCTTGGCCAAGGGTGATATTGTATATAGTATGCACAAAATATGTAGATGCGAAGAACTGTTCGGATAAGAGTCTTCATCGAGGGAAGCTCTGTTCCCCGGTGTGCATCTTTCCTTCGCGGTGTACTTATTCCGAGGAGTCCTGCTAAGCTACATTTGCCACTTTCATGTCCAGCCCGCCCGTCACCTTCTTGGTCTCCCTCTCATTCTTGCTCTTGCTCCCATCCGCCGTGTGCTCTTTTTTCTTTTTTTTCTTTTTTAGTGGGTTATGTTGAGGAAAGGCCATGGTGACCTATACAAAGCTCCAACAAAGGAAGAAAGAAGAAAGCGAGCAGCTAAGAGGATAGGGAGATAAGATCAAGTTTATTTACATTAGATTTGAAAGATGGCAAGTTGTAGGATTCAGGAAAGCAAGAAGAAGGCAAGACGTTCCATAAGTTGCATGTTCTTGGGATGAATGATGATTTGTGAGATAGAGTTCGTGGATTAGGCAGTGAAACTTGGAAAGGGTGTGAATGAGTTGAGCTTCTGGTGGTCCTGACACGCCTCAGAGGAACTGGAATAATAAACATCTGCCTAACGTACTCGCGTCTCTCTCAGCTTCCCACTCAGTTCCCCCACCTTCAGTGTTTTCCGCACAACTTCGCTCCTCATCCTGTCCAGCCGCACTTATCATATGCTGAACACGAGCCTAATCATCTCGGCCACTTCCATCTTCCTCTCATGTTCTTTGGTGACGGCAATGGCTTCCGTTCCGTAGAGCATAGCCGGCCAAGTCTTCGTCTTGTGCACCCTTTCCTTGACTTTCACCCGAGTACTTTTATCACACATCAATCCTGTGATCTTACCCCAAGTTGCCCAACCTGCCTGGATCCCTTTAGCCACTTCTGGCCAACAATAGCACAACAAATATATTTCTGACGAGCAGGGAATGTGCCTTTATTTCAATAGTAATCATAGACCAATCTCTGAGTGGGCGTAGATCAATTACAACAGGTCAATATCCTTCTCATGTAAAACTGGTCTCGTTTTCTTTAAAAGCGAAAGGATTCCTTCTTGATCGAGCAATTTATCGCAAGGGAATCTAGTTCAATTATACGGCCAATTAATTACAGTCCCTAGGGTGGGCTGTTTGAGGGTACACCCTATTTGGTCACACCAAGAGGTGGATTAAGTAAAACTTCACAAATTACGTAGAATCTGCCCTCCAAATGGAAATAACATCCTTATCGCGACCTTAATTGGCATAACAAGGACGCAGATTTGTGCTTTAACGACCATGAACGCTTAGATGTATTGAAATGTTTATACCAACTATTCGATTGCGGAAGGGTAGCTGGCGTACGGCGAGAATTTTTTAGCATAGCGTCAACAGATGTAACTTTGCGATTGCAGTATTACATCCAGGTACATCCCCAGCGCTGCATTGTTTAGACGGAAGGAGGAGTCCAACACAAAAAAAAAGCATAAGGCGATTAATCAATATAAATCGCCCATATAAATCATGAATTCTTTTTCGATTGGCCTTTAAGTAGGCTCAACAAGTCAATGATTCAAGGCTACAACAAAGTCAGACTAACAGGGTTGCCTAACTTTCAAAATAAATGGAAGAATCTAGTAGGTGGATCTCTGGAATTATGTCAATTTGATTCCGTGATATTACGTACGAGGAAAACTTACTAGAGAGTGTAATCTTATTGGCTGAGCTGAACAGAATCTTTGAAATTCGTCAAGGAAATGAAATTCTTGACCTTCTTATAAGCTATTGAAATCATTGACCCCTTTGTCAATTTTATGAAAGTGATTCAAGAGGACTGGAGAATGTTTAACACGCAAATCGTCTTGGAAAAATGTCTCGAAAGTCATGAAGAATAATGGACGATAATTAACATGAAGAGCTCTAAAATCTTGCTAGGCTATCTTTGAGCTGTTTATTCGCTTCTCTGAGCATATATATGCTTATCATTTTTCTAAAATTTATTGGCATTTAATTGCTCATTTCGTGCTGCAGCTGGGAAAAGGTGAAGATGTACAAAGCCGACGCTCGTTCCTGGAGAAGCATCAGATGTGATCATCAGTGAAAAACTGTTGGCTGGTAGATGAGTTGCTCAAGGATCCGGGTTCGATGCCGGTCGTCGCTCAACCACCCCCTGAGTAATACAGTTCGGTTAAACTGCACTGTGCGGTTAAATCACCTGGGAGCCAATATGGTAGCCGCTGCACTCCATTTTACCAGAAGAACTTTCCAGGTTTAGCGCAAAACGAAAGGTGCACGAGCTCTCTCATTGTTCGACTGATAAAGAAAATTAGGCCACTCCTTTCGGGTTTTCTATTCGTGGGTATTTGTGATTCAATGTGATTTGATGTGATTTGATGTGATTTGATGTGATTTGATGTGATTTGATGTGATTTGATGTGATTTGATGTGATTTGATGTGACTTGATATGACTTGATGTGATTCAACAGAATTCGCTCATCGACCCTTATGGTTGATTTGTTGTGATTCATGATTCCCGGGAATTCAAGTAATTTAATCTAATTACAAAAAAATGAAATCTGAATGGTTATCTTACAGCCAATGGCCTTGATAACATTCTTTACCGTCTGTACCTCAATCCCCTAGCAAAATGTAACTCTCCATTCAAGTGAGGTGATTCAGGTCTTGCCTTCTTATTGCTTTCCTGAATCTTACAACATGCCACCTTTCAAATCTAGACTGAATAAACTTGATTTGATCTCTCTCAACTCTTAGCCTTTTGCTTTCTCCTTTTTTCCTTTGTTGGGGATTGACATATGCCACCATGGCCTTTCCTCGACATTATTTAGTAAAATAGCTGCATTTTTTTACTTCGTGTACGGATCACGAGGAATTCAGCCCAATAGCAAGGACAAGGACACTATTAGATGAACAAAGACATAGATGCCACATGAACAAATGAAACACTCCACTCACAACAACTGATTGACTGAACCAAGTATGAACAACTGACCGCCTTAGTCAAACCGATGCCATCTTCAGCTGAAAGTGTGGACATCGAGCTCTCCGCAAATTGAATCCTCTGTTGACTCCATCACTCGTTCTCTCCATTTTCTTTCTTCCCTTTTTGAACGTAGAGTTTGCTCTGTGGAGTGATCATTGTGGTGCTTAAATTATGCAAATATATCGCTTACATAATAGTATAAACATCTGTGATACTTGCAGGGTTACAGTGCATTTTCATGCTGCCTGCATTTTAGTCTTATGGAGCATTGGTCACAATCTATTGTAAACTTTGACTGAATTTATGCAAACAATCGATTGAGATTTTGAGTCATTGTCCGTTTAGCTTTTTGTAGAAAACCATGCTTTTCTACGAATATTTTTATTTTTCTTTGTTTGTTAATTTCAAACCTTTGTTTACGTGAAGTCAATGGAGGGGGGTAACGTTGCTTGCTGGTAGATAATGATGCTAGTAGTAATAATGAATAATCGTAATAATTTCAATCATTTTAGGACCGTAACCCGTTCAGCAGTGCTGGTTTACAAGGGACCGTCCATCTACAAAGTAATCTAACAAATTGGCAATATGTAAAAATTAAAATCCAAGTGTTTATTGATGATGTAAGTCCCAAAGCAAGATGCATTAACGAAATAGAATTGAAATAAAAGTCTTTAAATGGCTACTTTAAGATAATTAAGGTACCGGTGGTGCCTTCTTGGCAGAAACTGATAGGCCGTTTCAAATTTTCGCTCCCCTAAAAGAAACTCCATTCTGCCCACTACTTGCCTTCTTTAAAGACAGTTTAAGATCATTTTGAGTGTTTCTCGGAGCTCTTGAAGAGCAATGGGAGTTGTGGGCAGGCATATTTTTCTAGATAAAAGATCTATGTTAATGGGCTCTGGCGTTTTTTTTCCAGAATGCTATCCTATCTGCATTTTTCGTAGGCGTTTGGCCCGTAAAAATGCATATCTTTGCCTGGAATTTACAGTGCTCACACCGGAATTCGTGGACTTCAAACAACTATGCAAACATGAAAGTCACGAAGCTGCCCGTCTATATTTCCTACAGCTGTTTCTTACATAATCCAAGCTACCAGTAAATGCTTTTTCCTTAGAAAAATCGCAAATTGAATTGAAGGCAGAAGCCACGGCGGGATTTTCCTATGGGGGATTACAGTGCAGCTACATAGAGGAGCATTGTTAGAATACACAATAAGGCAGGGAAAAAACTGCGTTGCCTACTCTATTCTGAGCGTAGCAGAAACCAGAGACAGCGCATTGATTGGAGTTCAATAGGTAGTTTCCCATTGCCTTTTTCACCAATGGCGTTTTTATTGCGACACATGCAGGATTCGAACTGACGACCCTTGTGTCCTGAGCTCGCGCTTAACCACTACACCATGGCACCACTGAGCTGTTGCAATGCGATATACGCCTTGGCTAAAGTCAAATATACCCAGGAAGGATGTTTGTTTATGCTTTGCTAGCTCCCTGACAAAGAGATACGCTAAAGAGATACGCTGAAGAACGAACGCACGGCATTCGAATTATTCATTTATCGTAAGCAGACAAAAACGCATTCTGATTCATTAGACTGCTTAGATAATACCACTTTCTTCGTAGCACTAGGGAATCAAGGGTAATTGTATTCAAAAGCGGTTGGATGTTCGAGATATAAATACCATGGACTTACAAGTGCATTGTGTCGTTATATATTCATGTCAACATACGGTGATTGCCTCGAAACGACCTCCCATGCGGGCTTATTCAACGGTAAACGGCGATGCGTAGCTGCTGGAACGAGCGACGACCTAAACAGGCAATCCGTTGCACATCTGTGGAGTAAGGTAAGTAACCTCTTTGAAGAGTAATTATAGATTCAGTTTCCATCGGTTCAACGAGATAGGCCGTTTGAAGGATGTCTGACGGAATGTTGGTTTGCAAATTAACATCACACTCTTAGAAGATATCCTGATTTTGTTGATTTTGTTGACATCGTTCGTTAAGTGAAAGAAGCTTTTCTGTCATCTGAGTCCAGTCAGTCAGTCTTGTCAAGTTGCTTGTGTGAAATGCTTTAAATTCATAGCTAACATGGATTAGCGGTGGATTTACGGATGCAATAACTAATGTAAGGAAGATGTAATGTTGATATGCGTGTCTTTAAGAAACACAGGTTTCAAGAAGTAGCACAAGTGAAGTTACGCAGGCGTTTTAAGCACTTCGTCATTATATTTTCAACCAGGAAATAGAGTTTAGATATAGATCGCCATACGTTTGAAGAAGCCTCTTTGTGTGTGTCAACTAACGGGGCATTTGGGGAACATTACGCGTCTGTCGATATGCTTAAGAAATCATCTACCACCGCATGCTGTGAGCCACGAATTGCCACCCTACCGGCCTAACAACGCTCAATTACCAGTATATTTTGTGTGAAAGTAACCTTGACGCCTACGAAAGACAATCGACCGCCGGGTATCCGAGCAGAAGTTCTTCTACGTCTGGACGAATTGCACTAGCAAGTTTTTGACCACCCGTTAGTGGATAATTCTCTGTTCCCCGCGTCCATCTCGTCACCAAAGCCTCTAATCGTTACGAAATATCGCTGTTATGACGAAGTTAACCGAAGCAAGAACTTTGTTATTGTCGCAGCAGCTTTTATCTTGATGTCGTTGGTAAATGTTGGCACAGTGGTCAGCGCACGCGCATACCACTTCACGTCATCTTCTACTTGTCTGTGCAACAGTAAACGTGCAGACTGCGACGTGGTCCAACTGTAGAATAATCGCATTGTGCGTGGTAGGTAGGGGTTCGATGCCCGGTTGAGTCATACCAAAGACTTGAAAATAGTACATGCTATTTCCCTGCTCAGCATTCAGCGCTTTGGGAAAGAGCATGGGAGTTAAGCACACAGTGTTCAGGTCCTTCCAGATTCCAGCACCCGGAATTACAGAGAACTAGCCGCCTTCCTCACTCCAAGTGATAGTTTGTCTGAAGGTAGATTCAAGCCACTGACTATAACATCAATGCGCAAGAAGCTGAGCTGAGCTGAGCTTTCCTGGCATAGAATTGCAAGGCATGAATGTCCCATGGTAAGGTTCTCTGAAACTCTATCATAATGCCACAAGATGGCCTTAATTCTAAGACATCGTTAGCCTTGTTGAATTATAAATATATATTTACCTATAAAGATATAGATATGTATATACATATAAATGTATAGATATATATATATACATATAAATATATATAAATATATATAAATATCTATGTATATATATATATGTGTGTGTGTGTGTGTGTGTGTGTGTGTGTGTGTGTGTGTGTGTGTGTGTGTGTGTGTGTGTGTGTGTGTGTGTGTGTGTGTGTGTGTGTGTGTGTGTGTGTGTGTGTGTGTGTGTGTGTGTGTGTGTGTGTGTGTGTGTGTGTGTGTGTATTATATATATTTCTATATATTATTTCTTACCATGTAACATGCTCACCACTATTGTGGTTAGAGGCTCCAGTCGCTAAACCTTTTACTTGTCACACTAACAATCTCAATCGGTGTTAATCGTCTGTGGCCCCCTTCACGAACGTGCTACCTTTGGCATGGCTCTGCGCCATCGCATTATCACGCAGCCCTAATTGAGAATAGAAAGGGATCAACCACTCTTTGAAGTAGGCAATGATAGAACTATATCTCATCCAATTATAACATTCTTCTTGGTCAGGGATCGAAACATTGGTCTCATGTAACAAAAGACTAATAGCGAACTGCTACTTAGTGAGTATTCGATTTCCTCGTGAGCAGAAGCAAGAAGCAGTCGCGGAACTTGGTCATTTGTTTGTCAATATATGTAATCGCTGAATTCCTCTCTGTGGTAGCGAGCTTCACGATGAGATCCTGCTGCTTGTCATTGCAACATACGACCTGAATTGGTTTCAGATAATTCACCTATCGATCTGTATCGATAAGAGCGCTGGATCTGATTGTGCGGGTCGAGAAAATCACGGACCTTATCAATGCAGGTTTATCTTAACTGATCAGAACTGCTTGACGCACATCAAATATTTAGGCCACTTGAACTTCGTCCCTGCACAATCCCTGGCTATGCAAGTTTGTATTCCCACTGCCGGGAGACGTAAACAAAACCCTGAGCAAACTTTTCACTGGAGAAAGCTTCCTTCATCAGACCGTGAAGCAAACTCAAAGGTGTCGAGAATCTATATGGTTGTGAACGGTATGGTGTAGGAATCTGATGAAGCGGTTTACGAAGGAGTGATATACCGACGTCAACAGTGGCATTACTTCATCCTTTCGGCATCAAGATTGCTGTTATACAGAGTTCTAACGATTTCAAGAGAAGAGGTATCCTTTGTTTCTTTACAGCTAAGTGCTGCAATTGTTCACACCCTATCTTTTTGTAGCCATTTATGTCTGTACATATTTATTCATAGATATATGAATATATATATATATATATATATATATATATATATATATATATATATATATATATACATAGCTTGAAACATGTAGCTTGCATTTCAAGCTATAACGCGTCTAAACAGAGTGTGGAAAGCGAACTTGACCAGGAAAACCAAGATCCATCTGTTCCAAGCTGCAGTAATACCCATTCTCATGTACGGATCAGAAACCTGGACGCTAACGAAGGAGCAAGCCCGAAGGTTGGACGGCGCATACACAAGACTGCTACGAAGAGGCCTGAACGCTGACTATCAACAGAATATGATCAACGAGGCCTTACATCAAGACCTTCCTCGTCTGAGCGAAGTAGCCAGAGACAGACGCTTGAAGTTCGCTGGCCATTGTGTTCGCGCTGAACAACAACCATGCAGCAAGCTGGTTCTGTCGAGGCCAACCCATGGGAGAGCTCGTCAAGGTCGGCCTCGCAAATCATACATCGACGTACTTGTCGAAGACACGAAATTGGCTGTCGCGGATCTCCCGCATACCATGAGAGACCGGAAAAGCTGGAGGGCTCGGTGCAGCCATGCGAATTCGGGCAGGATCGACGAAGGAACCTGACCAGTGATGATGACGATGATGATGATCGTATAAATACATATTCATATATATTTATACCCGTATATAAATGTATATATATCTAACGTTTTACTTCGATGTAGTTGTTCAGCGTTTGGCTCTTAACACAAGGGTTGTGAGTTCGAGCTTCGCACGTGTCATAATAAAAACACCATTAGCGAGGACGTCAACTCATAAGATCCACTTCCCAGAGGAAACTCACAGCTCTTGTTTCTGGTTTCTGCTAAGCAAGGAATCCAGAATGTTATTCTGTCTTCATTTAGATATGCACTTGATCGTTTCGCATGAAAGCAATTTGGTTTCTGCTTGATTTAGTCCTATTATTTGCTCTTTGATAAGCAGCTATCAGCATTTCTAACGTAAAAACCGAAGAATTTCAATTTTTGATCATATGTCTTGGCCTACCAGCTTCTAATGGTCTGTTCGTCAATTGCAAACTGTACATGCATTGCCATTTCTATAATGGTGTGGCCAGCTCTCATACCAATCGCATTAAATTCGGGAATATTCTATCATTGGTATTTTTATCAAGGTTTCTTTATTTAGAAGATGAAAAGAAGGCTCGTACACGTCTGATTGACTCGAAAAAGAAAAGCA
Organism: Pseudorhiza aurosa; assembly: GCA_964026355.1. NCBI lineage: Eukaryota > Metazoa > Cnidaria > Scyphozoa > Rhizostomeae > Lychnorhizidae > Pseudorhiza > Pseudorhiza aurosa. Next base: position 8,454,077 of record OZ032122.1, read on the forward strand.
GCATCATGCCTAGAATCGCAGCAGAATACCATTTCCTGAAGGGCGTTATCGAGTGGATCGTGTGTGGAAAGTGTGCTTTGAGGGAAAGTGGTTGCAGAATCGGTTACGAGCCGACAAGAATGAGTCGAGATTACTTTTGGTGGTCGATATCCAGGGACACCAACGTAGAGGTTTCTGCATTGTCCCCCGCCAGTTGATAATCACTATGAAAGGGTTTATCGATGGCAGTGTTGAAGACTGTTAAATATGTTGGCGACCGGCACTGGCCAAGCAAGTTGTTAGCACTTTTCTTAGTTTGCGACCATTTCGAAAGGAACCGGTCAAACGGGTCAGGTTCCTTCGTCGATCCTGCCCGAATTCGCATAGCTACACCGAGCCTTCCAGCTTTTCCGGTCTCTCATGGTATGCGGGAGATCCGCGACAGCCAATTTCGTGTCTTCGACAAGTACGTCGATGTATGATTTGCGAGGCCGACGTTGAAGAGCTCTCCCATGGGTTGGCCTCCACAGAACCAGCTTGCTGCATGGTTGTTGTTCAGCGCGAACACAATGGCCAGCGAACTTCAAGCGTCTGTCTATGGCTACTTCGCTCAGGCGAGGAAGGCGAGGAAGGCGAGGAAGGCGAGGAAGGCGAGGAAGGCGAGGAAGGCGAGGCAACGATTTAGAACGGGAATATAATGCTCTTATCAAGAATGAGAACGAGTACAGTTGTTCATAGAAGTCGGAAGATGTCGTTTCCGTGACAAATTCAATTAAACTCGGCACTGTCAGAAATTGTTTTGGATTCCCAATCAATTATGGGAAGCTGGTCGATCATCTCTATCTAATTATTCCTGTCCACCAGACTAAACGTCTCACGAGCTGCGGGATTTTCTAGTATGCATGAGGACTCATCTGTGAATTTATGCTTTGCCTGTAAATTTATTTTTGTAAATTTAAGTGGCTCCTTATCATGGCATAGTATAGAAACACTGGAAATGGCAGGAAGAAGCTTTCACAGTTTCAAAACACTTACTTTTGATACAACCGGAGCAGTATCGCTTGACTGACGAGCTATGACATGAAGGAGTGATTCAATAATTCGGCTGCCTTTCTTAGGCCCTAACTTCTTTGCCCGTGTATCTACGATGCAGTAGTTTAGCAGTGATAAAGGGAAAGTTTCTATTAATTGAGGCGTCTTCAGGGAATCCTTCGGTAGTATCGTTGTCCCTGGAGTAAATGAATGTATTGCAAACAACTTTCTATTCAATGCTAAATCTGCAACTTCTACTGAAACTCACTGAGTGAAAGCGTTATAATCTCAAGGAGAAGCTCGTCACCTACAAAACGGAACAAGGATGAAGCAGGGAATTTTCAAAGGTGGATCCACAAACCCGACAGAAAAAACTGTTAAATACAAAATTCCTAGAAGGCAGAAGCTGAAGCCGCTTATCATGGATGGAAGTGGTGCCGTGCCGTGGCGTAGTGGCTTAGCATGAGAACTCACAAGACAGGGGTTGTCAGTTCGATTCCTCCATATGTCACTTTTAAAACGCCATTGGTGAGGAAGGCAACGGGAAACCACCTCATGAATTCCACTTCCCTAGAAATCAACTCAGAGCCCTGTCTCTGGTTTCTGCTACGCTCGAAATCGAGTATGCAACGCAGTTTTTTATCATGGGTGTATTTTTGCAAGTGATAGAAGAAGATAGTTTCAAAACCGGAATTTTTATGGAACCAAGCAAAACAAGGAATGAGAACAAATCGCAACATGGAAAGTCTTTTGAAAGGGAGGCAAAGCTTCCCAATCTCCCGCTCTGGCTACGTCCCAGAAGCGAAACTTAGACGAAATTTGTGATGCACGTTTCTCTGCGATACTAGTCTCTATAGATGATAGACATATCTTAAAGTAGAAGCCTTTTGTTATAATCTTTTGCTACGCGGTACGCAACCTTTGCGGCTTGAATTATGCTCCTAGCTTGCTGATTGCTTGGTACACCATATATGCTGTCTCTTTTTCCATAATGCTTAGACTGCGACAGATTTTCGCCTCCTATAGTAGTTTCATATAGCTCTAATGATACTGATTTCCTGATATTACAAAGCAACCGATTGTAAAGGAAAACCTTTTAATCCTTCGGTACTTACTGTATAATGGGAAATATCCGATGGTATAGTTTGAAGGACTTTCAATATTACCACTGGAACCGCTGAGCTGTCTAGAAAGTAGGTGGTCTGTGCAGCACGTTTTGAGACTTTTGGCGTGGTACTAAGAATTTTTGTGGCCGCCCCAAGTGGTTGCTGAAATGTTAATCTCTGGTCAAGGGCAGTACTTTCCTTTGGAGAAAGGCGTCCTTTTCATGACAATGAAACAATTCATATTCATTCAACAATTTTTTGCTGATTATTTTGATTGGCAAAAGGCATTTCTGTTTCTAAAGTGGGTCTTTTTATTCCAAGAGCTCGGGGGAGCATTCGAGACCCCCATTATGATAATAAATATTATTATTATTATTATTATTATTTAATAAAAGAATGAAGTTTGAAAAATTATTATTATGGACCTTTGAACTGTTTTGTCGCTTAATTTAACTTTGTGCAGTATATTCTTCTTTCTTTCTGTTTCTTTTTCCATTTGAATTGTCATTAGTGTTGAGTAGAAACAGCCAATTTCATAAGGGATAGGGAGGTGTGTTTTTTGTTTTAAATATGCACTTGATTAATGGTTTTAAAAATAGCTATTATCCTTTTAGCGAGACTTTTAGTTGTATTATTCAAAATGTACAATGAAAATACGAAGTTTGAAAAAGTTATAGATGAACTCGCTAAGATTTTTCAATAGAAAAATGATGTATTTTGAAGTGGCAAGGCAACCTGACATGTCAGAAAGATAATTTACCGCTCAACTACTTGCTTTTTCATGACTTCCAGACGACCACTAAAGTGCCGATAGCTTTTCTTGTATCTCGTATCTAGCAATAAATTGCAGTGGGCGTTCTTTTCAATTTTTCAGGTATGAAGTAAAGGAGTATCACTCCCGCCTTGGTGCATGATGGACTGCAATTCGACAATCGGGGGCGACAAATCGTTCTGTATTTCGTGCACAAGTTTGATCTCGAAAAAGGAGAAAGACTACATCTACTACATGACGGATAGTCATAAGATACATTACAACATAAATGCTTACCTCAACTGCCTGCTGCTAGGCCCAACAGCGATTCTCAATCTCTCCGTATTGATCGTCCTTATCAAGTCGAAAGCGCTCAAAACCATTTCCAACATACCCATCGCGTTTCTAGCCGGCTGGGATTTGCTAAGCGCATTGTTCAGCCAGCCGATTTTTGTCACGTACCTCGTAAAAATCGTCAAACATGAAATGTCGTGTCCACTTCTTCTCATGGTATCGTACGCGGCTGCTGTGATAGCAATGACGTCATCATTCATAGTCGTCGTCATAACAACAGAGAGGTACCTCGCTTTGTTTCACGTGTTCTTTTGGTCGGGTAACGTGACGCGACGGATGCTCGTAATACCGTTGTCGTTGATTTGGGTGATTCCCTTGATCATTTGCATAATCATGTTCGATGTGATGCCGATCGTTGGAGTTGCCATTTACACTATAATGACTGTTTGCGCAATATTATGGATATCAATAAGCTACTATAGAATGTTCAAACTCATTAGGACAATCCAAAGACGGGTCATGGCGCGGGACAACGCGAGCAAATCGGAGAACGAGATCCGCGGGAAGCAAGTGAGACTGGCGAAATTTACATTCGCCATTGTCGGTGTTTACCTTATCGTCAATATCCCATACTGCATTGCGATCATCCTAGTTTCAACGGTTTTCAGCAGCAGTCACCACGCGGATGCGGTCAAATGGTATTTTGCAACTCTTTTGATGCTGAACTCTTTGCTGAACCCAATCGTTTATGCATGGCAGAGTCCGCACATTGGAAGGGGCTTGCTACAGTTATGGAAAATGGGCCGTCCCGTCCCGTCTAGGTCGATAACTTATAAAGACAATCAAGAAATGAGTAGGCCAAAAACTGACGCAGTTTGATCACTGACTGGTCTCCCTTTTATACAGATGATTCTACCAGGATGTTAAAGGTAGACATTTGGACACTGAGAAGCTGTTTACTTATCGAGCAATGTCCAGGTCCTTCCCCTCGATGTGACCACATCTCGTGATTTATATACCTGGAGTTACAGAGATTTTTGCGACTCTCCTCACTCTGAGTGAACGTTTAGCTGAAGGTGGATTCGAACCACTGGCCATAGGATCAATGCGCAAGAATCTTACCACTAAGCTATCCTGACACCTGCTGGGTGCAGTTGCGTATGCAACACGACAACCATCAAGCATGCGACCCGCAAATAATTCCACTTTCCTAACCCAAATGACCATGTGGGTGCATTATTATATCATGTGAATAAAGGTTTTTTCGTGTTGACCGATTGGATAGGATTTGATCAAGCGGCAAAGCACGATGATCGCTTCTTAAGCAAACGACGAAAGACTCGTGGAGGATTTCGACAGCACCGTTCAACTCTTGGGTTATGGTGCGTAGTAGCATTGGTTAGTTGTGTCAGAAATTAATTAGGTACTTCATCTTTCTTGGTGTATAATGATATGGATTAATATGGGCATTTAGTGCTGGAACAAGCCATTTGTCACCCTTTTTACCTAACGGTCACAGTTTATTGTGATAAATGTGTTGATAGTTGACAAAATCTTCTGATGACTTACATCTGTACTGTATATACATGCCTATATATATATGAATCTATTTATATTTATATTGAGATAAACTTACGTCATAATATTTGTTCTTAACAAGTTTCCAATCGAATTAAAACGTCGTTTGGAAATAGATTCACTGTCGCATGGAATCTTCGGCAATTGAACCCTAAAAAGGACTCAGAAAACTATACATAATTGAACACAATAACAATGTGCTATGCAGCAAGATTCTTTAGCGTGAACAAGTGTCCGTTCAAATTTAAGAGTTCGTTTTAGGAGATAATGATATTCTGCTAGGGTTATTTGTGATCGAATTGCACAAAAAGAGGCTACAGTCTGCTCCAATATGCAACAGTCCATTCAAATCTTTGCCAACCGAAAGCTCCTTTTTCTTAGGATACGGCTAAAATATTGGTCAGTAGTAGTCGCAATTGTTTGAATCACATAATGTAGCAAAATTAAGATCTGGCATAAGATACAGTCAACTCTGTCTAATTCGAACTCTCTGCGGGAGCGTAAAAATGTTTGAATTGCAAAAAGTTCGACTTACAGAGATTCGAATCATAAGGGCTTTTTGTTTGGTGATTTTCCAGGGACCTGGAAATTTTCGAATTACAGAGACTTGAATTATAGAGATTTTTTGTTAGATGTTCAAGGGACCTGAAAATTTTGTTCGAATTAGCAAAAGTCTGAAATACACGATTTCGAATTAGACAGAGTTGGCTGTATTTCCAAAACAATACATCTGTGGAAGCTTTCATAAGAGATGGTGTTTTTTCCTGGTTACTCAAGTCCCCTTAACACGGAAGCAACTACATATTGATTACGTCTTAGGAGAACCTGAACTTTGCCTTGAAGGTGTGAGAATAGCTCGGTGGTGCACCATGTGCTTAAAGAACCTTCTTTCAGTGGTTCCCACGCCACCGTGACCAGGATACTGCTCCATGACCATAGCTTCTCAAGTGTCCTGAAATCTAACCTATGTTTCATGAATTCTGTGATAACAGTATTTATATAAATAAATATATATATATATATATATATATATATATATATATATATATATATATATATATATATATATATATATATATATATATGATCTTACTGTATAAACATCTTCTATCATTAATGAGTTTTTCTTTGTTAATGAAAATAACAATATTAGTAATGAATCATAGGAATCTTGACATGACGTTTATTGCGAGAAAAAAGCAAGAAATTATATGATAAGCTTCTCAGTGTCCTGAAGATTTACCTCTATGAGTTAGGTAGAAAGTATTATAGGAAATGTCCCATGTCACATGTCCCTCAGTTGTTCTCCACCTTCAAAAATAAAATTCATAAGCGGGGAAGGGCAAAACGTGTTGCATTGTGGCTTTTTTCATGAATCATGAATAAGAATATATTAATAATATATGAAGGGACTTTTTGCTTCAGGCAGCTTGCCTTGGATGTGGGAACGACAAGGAAGTACAAAATTCCTCTTCCATTAGTCTATTCTGCTCCACTAATATTCCACTTACCATAATTCGAATTATGGAAACTAAATTTTAATTTTGACGAGTGATTACGTGTACATCTGTATCAGGATATTATTTCATATGCCTATTTATTGTGTCGATAAACATTTTGAATTAGAATGGACAAATGTGTAGTAGAATCATGTAAAGCTTCTTCTTTTTTTCTTCGCGTATTTTCAAAGAAAATCGAGTTCCTCTAGTACAACAGGGGGGTATGTTGCAGAGCTCTCCGCGTTGTTATCGACTTTGGGGCAGTGCCATAACAGGGCCCAAGGGTTTGGTTCGGGAAGCCGTACTAACAAACTGGGAAACATTTGAGACCCCACTGGGAGAGATCCCCGTGGTCGAAGAAAGTCTAATTCAGAGCCAACAACGAAGGTTGTGATATTACTAGGCTGTCCTATCATTGCAACTGATTACTTCACCAAACCAAATCTGGATCTTTACTCTCATTCCTAACTCAGCATTCATTGGATTTCAGCGGTCGTACGATTTGAAGTCAAGGTCAGGGTAACTCCATAATCCTACCTAAAGCAAGGATGTGACTAGGTGATGGTGATGATGATTTATCAGGATTTATCAGGAAGGATTTATCAGTGGTTGAAGTGAAGTGATCTATTATGACCCAGCGATTCGCAGTCCGTACCCGTCCCAAGCCCGGATAAATTGTGAAGGGGCGGTATGCAATGGACTACTGTAGCAATGCTAGGAAGGACATCTAGCTGTCTAATAGCATTCATCTTGCCAGAACATACATGATGTGTGAGTAAAGATGAGCAAACGAAAAGACCGGCGACCATACTTAAGTAGGATTAAAGCCAAAAGAAGATTATGATGATGATGATGATAATGATTATGATAATAATAATGATGGTGGTGATGATGATGATGATAATGATTATGACAATAATTATGATGATGGTGATGATGATGGTGATGATGATGATAATGATAATGATGGTGGTGATGATGATTACGATGGTAATGGTGATGGTGGCGAGGACGATGAAGTGACCCATAAAAGACCCTATGATTAAAAATTCTAGTCTCATCTAGAACTTTACTTTCAGCCACAGAAAAATGTTCCAATTCTTCGCAACTTCAGGCCTAGAATTGAAAGTTTGATCATATACAAGGATCAGGAAATTGCTCGAAAAACATCGTTCTCGCTTCCCGGTGTATTTCTGAAACCTTCCTCAGGTTGCCGATGGGTGGAGCAGACAGAAAACAAAACAAAGCACAGATTAGAACGAATAATGAACAAATCCATTTAACGAACGAATTAAATACGGATGCTGATGAAATAACACGGATACTTAGGTACATTTTGACCATCCTTGTAATAGGGATTAACTTATTTTAGATGTCAGGATAGCTCAGTGGTACGATTCTTATACATTGATCCTATGGTCAATGGTTCGAGTCCACCCTCAGCTAAACCTTCACTCAGCGTGAGGAGATTCGCCAGCTTTGAATCAAGAATAATGACCTAGACATTGCACTCTAAGCCAAAGGCTTTTCTGTGTCCAAATTTCTGCCTTTGACGTCTAGGTAGAATCATATCACACAACAGAGCCCTGATTGACTGGGTAAGCCTACTTTCAACCAAATTCATGCAAGAAATCCTTACATCTTGTGTGGTGCTTCATACATAGAAACAAATACTTTATACATAAACAGCCATAAACAGATAGAATTCAAGTAATAATAAATACGAAAAACTAAATAAATACGAAAAATGGAAGTTTTGTATTGATAAAAAATTTCGATTACTTAAAAGCATGGACGGGTAGAAATACAGTTACTCTACTTCCTGTGCACGCATTGTGCAGGAATTTCCACTAAAAGCGCTGGTCACATCGTCTGAGGATTAAAAGAAAAAACATACCTGACCCAAAAGCATCGACGCAGTCACAGCTCTGTGATCAGTTGTACTATATGTGTGAATTTTGATTAAACTATTTGTACGAGACTACAAGTATTGGGATTATCTCATGATTACACGACGAAATTTTCTTTGCTGTACGGGTAGCATTGCTTCTTACACTTGATGCTGGGATTTTCTAGCCTCCATTTGAATGCATGCAACATGAAACTAAATTCCGAGTGGCGTGTTCGTAAAGTCTCTATTGGGGAAGAGAAATGGTGCCGCTAGACTCCATATATAAATAGCGAAACACAGCCAGGCAGCGACGACTTGAATCCAAAAAGTTACCCAGCTCGGTCTGAAACTCAGCAAGTCTCCACTCTCCTTGGGCCTGCAGGAAAAGCAATCAAATCCGTTAATCACAAATTCAAGAAACTTAGGCGACTGAAAAGGAAGAGTTGATATTGTTTCAGAGTTGATCGATTTGACGACGAACACTAACATTGGATCGAATAAACTAATAGCCTTCAAGAATAGTTTTAGATGATCAGTTGAATTCATTATGATTTATTTTTAGAGGTCTTCTGTCGTAGATTTTTGCTACAGGTAAAGGAAAAGATTCACAGGCATGTTCAGTGCTGATTTTGTGTATCCAATACTAAATTGAGATCAAATCAGTCAAACAAATCATTCAGAAACTCACTGGAACCAGTTGGTCATGATCATCATTATGTAGAGGACAGCAAGGAAGTACACGAAATGGAAGAAGCTGTAACTGTAGGTCACTCCATTCTCTTCATCATCAACGACTTTTTGAACCGGCTTCTGATTTTCCTCGTCAGTTGCTGAAAATTTCGCAACAACATACATGCAACTACTATCAAATGTTATAATTATCATCAAAAAATAAAAAAAATATCTCTATTTTCCTTATTCACTTTAAGTCGGCGTTTTAAGGATGTAACTAATTCGAAGCTAAATGATGCCTAAACTAACTGCACAGCATACTCGATTCCAAGCGTAGCAGAAGCCAGAGACAGGGCTCTGAGGTTTTTCTAGGGAAGTGGATTTTATGCGGTAGTTTTCCATGGCCTCCTTGTAGATTTTACGCCAAAATAAAAACACACGCACGATGTAACTTCAACTAGATAGATATATGAAAGCAGCGAAAAAATCTAACTTTACTTAACAACAAAGCGGAAGCTCTATATACTTAAAAAAACGAAAGTCCAGCTCATTTGTATAACGTAGTGTGACAAATCACTTCCAACACTCCTCAACAACAGCGCTTAGCACACCCGATTCTAGGGTTAGTTGAAACCAGAGACAGGGCTCTCAGTCTTTTCTAGGGAAGTGGGGTTTATGAGGTGGCTCCGTTGCCTTCCTCACCAATGGCGTTTTATTGTGTTACATGTAGGATTCGAACTCACAACCCCTGAGTTGTGAGTCCACATACGTAACCCCTACGCGACAGCACTTAAATTATGACTTCTTGATTCCATTTTGACTGAATGATGTAGGGTATTTGACCGAAAGGATGGGTGAACTTCCTTAACACGTGATGCATACTAAAAGTATAAATAGTGAAGAACTGCGTGGTGTTTGCTGCCTTGAAGGCTCTGCTTTTTTTAGGCAAAAAGGCTAGTTCCTTCTGCTTGTAACATGCAATTCTATCCTACAACGGGCGTGCACTGGGCAAACCTCCTGGACATTATTAGATTGCTGTGGAAAAAAACTACACCGGGGAACCACATTTAAGTGGGATTAAAGCCAGAAGAACATAATAGATAGTGACGAATCAATTTCTACTTTCGCTGGCACCAAGTCCTATTTCCTCTCATTTACTAATAAATTCATTGACCGATGGATTACGACCAATAATAGCCAAATTTAAGTGGTAGCAAATCAATTCCGACTTTAAAAATTTTATATACATTATAACATAAAAAGTATTGGGTAGGATATTTGGACATATCACCACAAATAGGCAAATTTTGGAATGAAATAGGGTCCCAATTCCCAATTCGAAAATACAGGTTCCCGTGGCAATTTATGTGGTTGTTTTAGATCTACGAGGGCTTTCTGAATTCCGTATAGTTGGTGGTAACATTTTTCACAGCTGCGGTCATTAAACCGTCGACTTTCTGTCCTGTTGCTGACTGACTATAGTCTGGATTGAGCAAATTCATTACTATTTTGCGAATTGTACTGAGCTGTGATTTCACCGAAGATTTCCTGTTTAACTCACTTTAAGCTGTTCACATTTCTCCCCCTATATGGACGACATATTTTACTTCAATAATGATTTGGTAGCGTTCAGATGTATGGGTACCAAGTATGGACTGAAGCGCTTCTCGCAATGGGATCTCAGAACATCTTTACATGAGGCACCATGCGTTCGGGTTGTAGTTAACAAAAAGCATCTAGACGTCTCCTCGTGGGCATAATTTTTCGAAACGAGGTAATCGCAAACTGTAGCGCTATGGATAGAAGCAAAAGTAGATGCTAACAGACCTGAAGTATTTGCTTCCACAGAATCAGAACCCTTTGCACTAAAAGAAACAAAAATGATTCTGATAAATCGATAAATAATAGTCAAACGTCTCTCTTCACTTCTGGAGAGATTCAAGTAAAGCAGGAACGCACTCTACCTTCAAACTCAAACTTCACGAACTCTATCTCACAAATCATCATTCATCCCAAAAACATGCAATTTATGGAACGTCTTGCCTTCCTTTTGCTTTCCTGAGTCCTATAACTTGCCATCTTTCAAACCTAAGATCAATAAACTTGATCCTATCTCTCTTTCCTCTTAGCTGCTCGCTTTCTTCTTTCCTCCTATGTTGGGGCTTTGTATAGGCCACCATAGCATTTCCTCAACATAACCCCCTAAAAAAAAAAAGAAAAAAAACAAAGGAATCTCGCAAAATGAAGATCTCAATTTTGCAACCTACTCTCTATGAAAACAACACGTCCCCTGATCTCATGATCATAAATAGCACTTGACTCTACACTTCAAAAGGGAGGCAATTCTTTTTGCAGCAAATGCAGCTCTTGTACCGAGCGCTAGGTCGTATACCCGATCAGACCTACAAAGTGCCAGTGGCTTTGAATGGATTAAGGCATGGGTATGGAATGTGATTGTCCTTGGGGTCCAAATCTCGTTTAGGTCAACGATCAGCCTCACTTGTGTTAAAACGGCGGTCGGGCTCATCCACATTCGATTTTTCTATGAATTGAAAATTGATTTGGTTCTATTCCAAACAAGGAGGAATTCCATCGCTTCTACAACAGTACAATTTACTGCAGACTTTTCAGAAAATCAACACCAAGGAGGATATATAATAATTATAGCATAACTATTTATATAGGGTTGCCTGCCAGCAACAAAGGTGCTGTTATCAATAAGGGCCCTGCTACAAACCATCGTAGAAAAACTAAATTTAAACTTTTCCAAACAAAAAAACCGGCCGTGTTTCCCAAAGCTAAAATAAAAGCGAGGCACCGAAGTATTTTTGCAATTTGGATGCTAAAAAGTGTGGCAAAAGTTACCAACAATGGAGTTTTCATTGTAGCATTCTGCAAACGAGCAAATAACGAGCGGTACTTAGCGATTTCCCGATAATTGACAGCGACGAGTCGGGTAATTAAGAAACCTCCCCGCAAATACAAATACGTGTGCAACTGTGTTTAGTATGTGGAAAGGCATCTCACCTTGCGTACATGACAACGACGACGGAGAAGATGACACCAACAGCTGTCATGGAGCTGTTAGCTTTGTCCACACTTGATATAGTCCTAGCACAAAGCAATGTTGAGCTTGACGCTACGGATAAAACGCAATCTGCTCAACGGAAGCATATGCCTTTTGCAACAAATAAATTTCCCTGTGGACGGACGATGCCTTATACCGATGAGAAATGTAACAGATGGACGCAACTGCCAGACCTCTGACACATGACACAAATCTTTTCCGAAGTCAAAGGTCAGCTCTTTATCAACCAACGTCAAGCGTGCAGAGGGCTGAATGTGGACAAGCAATGTCAAGATAGAATACAAATATAGAAACATTTCTGGTTCTTCTGCCTTGACTTTTTTTTAAATACATAAGTGATTCTACCTTGATGTCAAAGGTGGACATTTGGACACTGAGAAGCTTTTTACTTGTAGCGCATTGTCCAGTTCCTTCCTATCGATATGACCACACCTCGTGATTCCTAGACCTGGAATTACAGGGAGCTGGTGACTCTCCTCGTTCTAAATGAAAGCTTAGCAGAGGGTGGATTCGAACCACTGAGCATAGGATCATTGCGCATGAATCTTACCACAGAGCTATCCTGATACTTCGACGATCTGCCTTGATCTTGTAGTGACTCAGCTTTCTTACCCTCATATTCGCTATCTATGCCGCCATTGCCATCTTGCTTAACAATACAATTCTATTCATTCAATCAATTGTTATTTCCTGTCATAATTCCCATCAGCTCATCACCTATTCATCTACTTGTGTCATTCACAGCGTCATTCACAACCAACCCTTCCGCTCCTATTCTTACTCGATGAGTTTGGTAATTGTAGCTCTTTCTTATTCGCCTATATAAACATGTATTTCATTTCAATAAGTCAGTTAGTCAGTCATTCAAGCACAACAGCGCTAATCGTTGTCTCTCTGACTCCGTGTTCTCTGCACGTTAAACAAGACTGCTAGGCAAGAATCGTCCATGTGGGTTGAATCGAACAGCAGCTTTTTAGGACCAGTTTCATACGCATACCTTGAAACCGGTGATTCCTAAAATCTCACCCTTTCGCATTGGTCCTACCCTCTAAATTGGAAACATGCCAACAAAGGCAACGAAGTTTGGCCACTGCAAGCCAAAAACCAACTGAAATCAAATACAGAAACAGTGACAGTATTTTCTCAATCACCGAGCAATTGAAGGAACATCTGCCATGATATCGAGGGATATTTTTTGCAACTGCTGGCAATTTCGTCATCTATATCAACACGCCTGGGATTTCTCATACTTATGAGGTTGAATTTGAGCAAAGTATTTCATGGCTAGCCTGGAAACGGCGTAAAAAACGTGATGAATTTTACCTGTTTTCAACGGTGCACTTGCAACAGCAGAGAACGTTAAGTAAACGGCAAATAGTGAAACCAATGATGCTTGAAGTAAACCCGACCTTGGGCATTCTGCGCGAAAATTACGCAGACATTCATTATGCACAAGAAAAGCTTTTGAGCCTCAAATTTAATACGAGATTTGAGGAGCATGTCGTATGCCATGCGGTGGCCAGTTCTTCCTCGTTACACGTTACCTCCTATTTCAATGTGAGGTACCCATTTATTCCTAGCTGGGTAGGTAGGGGCATGCAAAACCATGCACAATTGAAGGGCACCATTGAAGGATAGAGATCACTTTCTTCGACAAACTGTAGCATGCCATAAATTTTCTTGGATGCATACTCGATTTTAAGCGTGGCAGAAACCAGAGAAAGGGCCCTGAGATTTATCTAGGGAAGTAGATTTTATGGGCATGGTTTCCCGTTGCCTTCCTCGCCAATGGTGTTGTTATGGTGACACGTGCAGGATTCGAACTCACAGCCCTGTGTTGTGAATCAGCGCGCTGAACCACTAGCACCACCGCACCACTGCAGGACATAAACCCATCCACATGTATTTCTCAAAGCCATCTAGCTATGAAATAACCCCACCCTAGGTGCACCAGTTGGTCAAATATTCCCCCAAAATCTTCTACTCTCTACTTTTCCATGCATTAAGTACCTACTTTCTTGTATTTTTGGAAAAATTGATAAAACTGAGATGAGTATTGACAACAGCAGCGCAATGCTTATCACCGCCTTGTTTAAGCCACAACCAGATGCCTGAATAGAATCAAGATTTGTTTAGCAACAACTGGAACAATAACAAATAACAATGATGGCTTCAGTGGTGTACAATACACATGCATAACCGTATACAGCTACAGCTATGTATGGCTATGCAAGTGCTTCTATGTATTGCTATGCAATCACGTCTATGTATGGCTATGTACCTATGGCCATGTACGCATGTATAAATATGTATGACTATGTATGTATGGCTATGTATATATGACTATGTATGTATGACTATGTATGTATGGCTATGTATGTATGGCTATGTATGTATAGCTATGTATGTATGGCTATGTATGTGTGGCTACGTAATTGTGACAATACAAACAATGCAATGGTTAAGAATGATATTGCGAGCGAGTGGCTAATGCGCTGGATTTCGAATTCTGTGAGGCATACTCCAGTGACAATCTTATCTTTGAGATTTCAAACACCTTGTAGGAAAATTAATAACCAACTATTAGCATACAAAATGATCCAAAAAGAACAACTGATTTTGACTCATACCTCGGTGAAAAATACATACATTGAGATAATGCCAGCCAACACCATTGCATAGAAAATCAACATGAAGAAAAAAAGTGCTGAGAAAGAAAAAAATAAATAAATCATTGATGAATCGAGCCATAAAGTCTGCATATAGCAATTAATTTTTCCCTTCGCAAATCCTGAATTTAGCTTTTCCTGTGGATAGAAAGTTTTAGATTTTGGTGTTGTCACAGAATTCTGTGAAGTAGGTGGACAGAGCAGAAAGCAAATCAAGATGTGGTACAAAAGATGAACTGCAACAACAGACTGCTGCACAGGACTTAATCTTGCCAGCAACTTTCATCAGTCATACGCTTGCAGCAGCCTTGAAAGAGACAGAGCAAAATTCTGGCCATATGATCTCATCAAAGAAACATGGGAATGGACTTTGGTTGACTTGTCAGGATTTTAACAACTGGAGGAAGTTTATGAAGAGGGACACAGTTCTTCAAAATTGAACACTTCATTGCTGATGATGAAATGCAAAGCAGTGTACAAGGAAAGACGGAAAAATTGCTCATTAAATGAATAACAAATATTACATGATACTTGTATCATTTGTCCCATAATGTAATATATTTCTACTTTTCAGACGTACCAGCATACCAGGTTTTATTCTCTTCAGCTTTAGCAGTCCTGCAGAAAAAATGTGAATGAATTTACATATAAATGCATTGATTGCTAGGCTGAAGTGTGTCCTCGTTACCATCTCAGATCACAAAGCAATTAAAAACAGGCGTAATAGAAAACTCCACAAAGTACAATGCACGAGAGGTCAGAAATGAAATTAGCAACAAATGCAAAGAAGTTCATCGCTAATGAATTTAAGTTGATCTGTTGAAAAGTTAAAAACATTTTTTCTAGCAAAACATCATTGACTTTTGGTTTAAAAAAGCACCCAATAAAATAATTAAACTGTTTAGAAGGTATTGAAAGAGACAGCAACACCGAATACAAGTTCTTTGAATGTACATTGGGCATATGTATATAGTAAAAAAGGGAAGCACAACTTTTATCAAAGATGCCGGAATGTCACATATAAAAAGGATAGTCTCACCAACTTTCATTCCAGCTGTGTGCAAAGTCAATCAAGAGAACAAGCTGGAGTAAAATGAACAGCAGTCCTCCAATCAGCCCGATGTACATCCATGCTGAAATGAAGGGGAGAATAGAAAATTAAATCTTATGCATATCATACAAAAATATTCAGTTTACATGCCTATAAGAAATTGTTTTGCCTCCTACACTGCCAGGCACTGTTCTATGGCTTTTGTTTGTGACGTTCAGCCACAGCAGCTGCAGCTGTCCTTGTGAGGGACCTCCGTCTAAGTCAGTCACATGCCGCCAACAATGACACAGTCAAGAGACTTCCCAGTCCATGCTTTGGTGATGTCCGTGACGAAGCTCTTTGTTTGCCTGTGGGACCTTTGTCCTCCCTTAATTCCTGTAGCCACAGATTGGACTAGCCGGCAGCCCCTTCTGTAGCAAGTGTGTCCAGAGTATAAGTGTAAGGTATCGATTGTGCTACACTATTCAACAAGTGTTACGGAGAGTGAGAAAAGTGAAACTATGGAAGAACCCAAACATCTATTCAAAAAAGTAGAAATTAATCCAACAATAAATTTCACCACTCAGCTAGTCATTCAGTGATAAGGAAAAGTGGAATGTGGTATGTACAAGGATTAGGAGCAAACCTTCATTAAATTCGTTTTGCTTGATGAAAAATGCAGCAGTTATTAGACCAATTAATGCAAGGAACTTAAGGCACCAAAACCTGAAAAATAATTAACCTTTTCACTTACACTTTACAAATAGATAAATCTAAAACGTGCAAAATTGCTTAACTGAGACTCTGGCTGGCGAGAACTTAAGGTTTAAGCCTTTCTCTCAATGGGAACTGAATATGCTGTTTCAGTTTCTTCAGCAGTTTGAGCACACAGGTGTGCAAGAACAAGAAATGCAACAGTTGGTGCCTGGCAAACTAGTAGCATTGCATGTTTAGCTCCATGGCTCTTCCCAAAGTACTGAATGCTAAGCAGGCAAGTAGTGAGTGCCTTTTTTGAATTCATTGTAAGAACTCCACAGGCATATCAAACCCTGAGGCATACGAAACCCTAAAGCATAACTCATAACGCATGCACTGGTTACTAGACAAAATATACAATAGTCTGCTCAATATTTCAGAGCTTTAGCACTAAGAAAGCGGTATCTCCTTCGGTAAGATACCGAATTCCACTCATTCCCGCGGAAGGCCAACCCTTTGTTTGCCTGATGTCTCTACGGAAGTGGTTGATATAAATGTCAACACTTGGGAAGATAAAGCATCAGAAAGGAGGATGAAGGCGTTGCTTAAGATGAGGTGTGATGGCTGATGATCAGAGTGGTTTGCACACTTGGAAGACGAGGGATGCAGGCGCTGCGATGCTGTGATGCTGTCAGTGGAAACGATGGAGAGTGATTGTGCAACGGCTGTGGACCGAGGTGCCGCTTGCAGATTGGCCTGTTCAGCCACCAGAAAGCCTGCAGTTGGAGGGCAAGTGCAACAGTGACACACCACAAAAGGACGGAGGCAACGCTACTAGCTTACCCATTCTGCAGGCTTGCCCTGCAATCTTTTGAATCTTTGACACCCAGCATGATAATCATCAAAATGATAAACATTGCAGCCAGGCCAAACGACACCCTGTAGACAGCACCATAACCAAACATGTGCTCACAGTCCGTTCCAGCATTAATTTTGTCACATGCACTTGAGTAAAAAGGCACCTGAAAAAGATGCATTGCAGTTTCAGAAATCTTGTAAAAGATGTCACTTTAAGTAGGTAAATCTTGCAGTAGCATATTTGAAGTGAGTGGAATGAAAAGCAGCTGATGTGAAACATAAATCATCCTTTACATGACACAAAAGCTAGAATTTCCAAAATCAAGTATATCTAAAATCTTAGGGCTACAAGAATTTATATTAACAAGAAATGGCTACCAAACTTGGAGCTAATCCCATAATTCACACATTGGTTCTGACTAAAGCTTTGTACCAAATGGTTTGCTGATAGCAAAGCTCTACATTGAATATTCAACGTGCATCAATTCAAAAATAGATAAAATATGGCACAAACCTTTTCTTTGAGCTTTGCAGCAACACTTGGTGACAGCATTATTCCAGAGACTACAATCCCAAGAATGAGGAATACAGTGTACATGATCCTTGTCATCAGTGAACTCGGAGCAGATGGGCAGCATGCACAGCAAAGGTGACAGGCTGTCCCGCAGCAGCAGCAGGCAGCCTTAAAGGAAATAGCAACACTCCATACAAGCATAGATGATCTTCTATTTTCCATTAATTTTACCGTCTTAATTGTTTTCTTTAACATTTAAACGTTGTAATACATTATAGCTGAAGTGGTATCGTGTACGAATAATAATAATAATAATAATAAAATACAAAAACGTGATAAATCTGTATCCATGCCTCTAAATCTATAATGACTTTACATTAACTTAGGGATCTTTAACGTTCTTGTCTGTTCTATTTCATTTTACATCGAATTGGCAGACAACGAGACTGTCCAGTGGTAGCAGACTAAAGACAGACAAGGATGTGATCTGTATATTCATGAAGGCATTGCCTATGTAGATATTCTTCCACGTGTAAAACTCATGTATCTCTCTAGAGTGGAAAACGGCAATTGGGTGACAAGTTGAATGCCTTCTGACATTCTACTTAATGGGTCAAAAAGATTAAATCAGTTTCTTAACCAATAATCGCTTTTGTGCTTCATGCAAATAAACCTGCTCAACCCTCATCTTGCAGGCTTATCAACACTGAGCTTTCATCTCACTTATTCAACTGATTTTGATACAGCGGTACTCTTTTAAGTGCCAGCCACTGCAGTGTGCATCAAATGCATCCTCAATGCCAGCTTCAGGGTTGGAAAATGATGAGTGCTCACGATGATAGCAGAAGCAGAAACTGCCATTCTCGAAATCGAGTATGCAAAGCAGCACAGGGCGGGGTTCAGCAGCAGAATGAGGGAGATTGTAAGCCCAACTAGTTTTGGCCTAATCGACAATCCTTTTCCAATCAAATCTGGTTTTGTATCTTCAAACTCTAAATGAAGAATTGGATGAAAGCTGCACCTTAAATATTGGCTTCTAGAATATCAGTTAAGTTGTGAATGATAAGCATCGTACCTGAGCAGCACAAATACTTATCAGACATCCCATCTTTAGGCCTGGGTGTTTATACTTGCTGCAAGATGGAAGGCGCCTCCACATAAGACATACTGCGTCGCATACTCGATTTCGAGACGAGCAGAAACCAGGCAGTTCTGTCAGTTATTTCTAGGGAAGTGGATCTTTAGAGGCGGTGTCCCGTTTCTTTCATCGCTAATTGTGTTTTCACTGTGAAACGTGCAGGAATCGAGCTCACAACCTCTGCGTTGTGAGAATGCATGATGTACAACCAAAGCACCGCACAGTGGACCCATCCATGTATCAATTTGGGTCAATGGGACGGGTCACTTGAGCGTGCGATTTAGCAAGTCTGACTGCAAATACCGTTAGAAAAGCAAGGGGAAACCGCTTCTCCAAAACCACTTCCCTAGAGACACTCCTGATCCTGGTTTTGGTTTCTGGAAAGCTCGGAATTGAGTTGGCTATGCAGTTACTTCCGTGTTGAAAACAAATTTTGTTCGTCCTCTTCGAACAAGCCATTACCTATTGCAAAATATACATCCAGGTATGATTCTGATCCAGGAACTAACTGCTAAATTTAAAAACTGCTTTGTGTAACAGAATTGCAAGTTGAATACCATTTGGGAAAAGCAACATCGGACAAACGTGCCCATCCTACCTAGGCCCAAACCATGGAATGGTCCTTCATCGGAAAAAAATTAATAAGATCAGAGGACTTTTTCCAATATGTAATAGAAAAAGACAGTACATATGTCTACTACCAAAGACCGACTGGCAACTAACAACAGAAAAAATCTACGTATCGTTCAATATCAAACTAGCACCGCTAAGGGGACCGTAATGGAAATAAGGTCAGCTTGACGTTTTAGTGCTATCCCTGCCCCTATAATCAGGGCATTTATCTTTGCTCTCTATCATTGTAATTAATTCTTTTGAACTTTTATAGCTTGCAAATACAATGTGTCGAATTTACATACACATACATGGTCATGGAACATAAACAAAACTGTTCAATTTCTAAAAATGATAACATATCACTGCAAATAGGAAACTTATCTGATTATGTTCTAACATTTTATGCCTCTTGGTTTTCATACCTCGGACGTCACCCATTAAACATTACGAGTACTCCTTCCGTACATTTATACAATACGACTTTCAAATCTAAGATCAATAAACTTGATCTGATCTCTCTCTCCTCTTAGCTGTTCGCTTTCTTATTTATTCCTTCCTTGGGACTTTGTATAGGCCACCATGGCATTTCCCAAAATAACTCACTAAAAAAATATTGTATCCCCTTTCTCTGTGGCTAGGAGAAGACTCATTGGTCACATGCTTTTGATTTTAAAGGAAAACTACCAAGACCAAAAAATGGTTAACAAATTTTACGACCTATCAAATTCCCTAGCAAAACTAATAGTAGCAGACCCTTGCTTTGCTGTTTCCATTTTTGTGGAAAATCACCAGGGAAAACTGATCAAGCATTGACTACTTCAGATTGGATAGAATGATAGAGAAATGTATCATTACTTGGACAAAATATATGGAGAATAGCAACAAATAAAAAAGAAAACACTTTAACAGAAACTTTTGATACATTAAAACTTTCAACAGAAGTAGCTGGCTCACTCCAAAACCTTCCTACTGATGATGCTAAACATTACAAAAACTTCAGGAAGTTTGCAAAGGCACATCAAAACCTTTTCCATTTTGTGTTGTTTACCAAGCTCAAAGACTAAATCAGCATCCTGCCTCAATACATAAATAACAAATACCTATCCCGCAAAAATGTTATACCACAAAGTGCCTGTCAAAAATTATCTTAATTTAGAGTCTCCAGCCATCAGAATTCAGTAACTGTTTAATTCTCTCAGTTCGCTCAATCCTCCTTTTTGTCACCGTCTCTATCAGACCCTGTTGCATGCTTGATAGCAGCTTCTGTTGCCTTTTCCTTTGCTATGATATCAAGAGAGAGGATACATGAGCTACCAGAAAAAGCAACGGCACAGAGAAATATTACACAGATATCAATCAAAATATCAAAATAGGAATAATCCTTTCCAATATTTAGCTATTAATCTTTCAACAGTCTCACAGTTTCACTATGGGCGAGTGAGAAAGGTTAGCAATAGATAGGCCAGTGACTGTCAATAGAATTTTCACCTGGGAATCAGAATGCACTGCATTGGTTACTGGTCCTTGTCGACTTAGTATATGAGTAACGTCAACTATGAAAGGATTGCTTTGCTTTTGAGTTTATTGTTAGGGTGGTGCTTCAACCCAGCTAAAAGGACTTCCCTGCTAAGCACCACCAAGAAGGAGATTGAGTACCCAGGTTGACACTAACATGCTGTGTTAATGTCAAGCTTAGCAGAAAAGAGACAGGGCTGTGGTTTTTTCGAGGAAAGTGGACATTTTATGAGGTGGTTTCCTCTTGCCTTCCTCACCAATGGATTTTTCACTGTGACACTTACAGGATTCAAACTAACAAACTCTGCGTTATGATTCTGCACACTTAACCACTACACAACGAGACGATTGACACTAACATTAGAAACACTTGATTGATCTAGGCCCTTCCCATATCAGTCCAGAACAGTGTCCATTGACCAATGGTACAATGCTTGCTCTGTATGTGGTAGGTTGGGCTCAATGCCCAGGTGAGCCATAACAGAGAAATGGTACATGCTATTTGCATTCTGCAGTTGGGGAAGACCATGGGAGATAAAAAGACTGTGCGAGCAGTTGGCCAGTCCCCACCAGCAGAATTCATTGTGGATGCACAGCTGTGAGGACAGGATTTAAAGCTTTTGACAAATATCACTTCAAAAAGATAAACACAGGCTGCAATAAATGAATACAATGAAAGAAATGATAAAAAGTGAGCACCATTTTTGCCCAATCCTACCCTCATCATAAAACTGACTTGCCCTTTCTTTTGCTTTATCCAAGTATTCATCAATTTTCTCCTTATGCTCAGCAACAAATGGCTTCAAAATACGATGGTAGATGAATTCCGACCCGTTCCAGGAAAATGGAGCCATGCACCAGACCAGGAAAGCACACTGAAAGAAACACTGACTAAAAGAAAACAGCGCGATAGCAATGCCTTATCATAGAAATCTTGTCATCATCTTAACCTCTTAAATACAATACTTTCAACCATGACTTTGAGTCACATCCTGGGGTGCACCTTGAATATTGGTAGAAAAAAACATGAGCATTTATCAACATGGATAAGTACTGATTAGATCTTAAAAGAATATATGAAACAATATCATAACTAATGCAATGCAAATTGGATCTTTGGACAAGTAGATGGTGAATGTGGCAAATTTAAGCCCCACTTACCTTGAATAAGAAGTAAAGTGGGAACCATGATAGGAAAATGTCTGAGAAATATTCTACAATGCTGAATGCAGAATAAACAGTCCAATAGGTCAGCCACTGGGTATCGTCATCTTTTCGCTCACTTTCGATTGCTTTAACTCTAGCAGAAAATTTTGAATTTTAAGCCATAAAATTAAACCAAGAAAATACAATCATTCTAACACAAGATGTCTTTAGCAATACAAGCTAACCTTCTTCCTGTAGATCTATCTATAACATAATGTGCAAAACATATGGAATAGGCATTACGCACAGGTAACTTTTAAGTAAGATCAGTTTTAGGTTGATGTGAAAAGGTTTAATAACGGGTCGGGCTTCAGAGGTTACCTTGAATAACAATGGATTCAGTGCAATATCAATGCAGAGCAGGTTGAAACCTGAATCAAGGCCTACTTTTCAAATAAATCTGAATGGCACCGAAGGGAAAAGGCAACAGTGCCGTGAATGATATTTGCTCAACTGCACAGGTCAAACAGATTATTACAAAGAAACATGCGAAATACTTAAAGCAAGTGGCGTTAATATATAATTGTCGAGGATTGCATGAAAATAGTTGCATGAAAATAGTTGCATGAAAATAGTTGCATGAATATCTCCATCTGAAACTGAGGCTGCAGGGTTAGGAAATCTTCCCTGATGCCCAACATAAATTGACCCTGAACAGCAACACTTTTCAAACAGCAGTTACAATCAATACCTTAAGCAAAAAAAGACATACTTATTTTAAACTCTATGTTTTATTTAGAATAGAAACTCCTGCCAGGTGTCAGGATAGCTCAATGGTAAGATTCTTGCGCATTTATCCAATGATCAGTGGTTTGAGTCCCACCTCAGCTAAACTTTCCCTTAGAGCAAGGAGAGCCTGTAATTCCAGGCGTAGGAATCGCGAGGTGTGGTCACATCAATAGGAAGGCCCTGGACACTGCTCGATGAGCAAAAAAGCTTCTCAGTGTCCAAATTTCTACCTTTGACATCTAGTTAGAAGCACAAATATATCAATAGCAGAAATTGTTTTTACTTTATTCAATTGTAAAGGAATTACATTATCTTTTGAGACTAGGTAGTAACTAAGAATAAGACGTAGACATGAGAATTTCCATTTTAACCAAAAGAAGAATTACAAGGAATTGTAATCAACAATAAATAAGACTGCTGAAAACTTAGGCAAACTACAAAAAAACTATTGAATGAAAGAACAACAATTGCATGCCAAAATTGAAACGAAGAAAAATTTATTAAATTTTAAATTTGAATAACTAAATGGTTGGGAAGTATCTTATAGCAGAGCTAATTGCAGACCCCAATTTAAACAATATGGAACTAAACTGACTCATACTTGCAAAATACTTCAGGGAAAAAATGGCCAAAAAATAACATACTAACTGGACACTGAAACAGTGGAAGGGGCCTACTCAGATATACACAAATTGGATACAACGGACAGCAAATTGAGATAATGGAAAACAGTCCCTTTACAAAAAATGCAGGCAGATTAAATGCTTGCATGCAAACCAAAATACTTACGAAGCATAAGCTGGGTAGGCAAATCCAAGCAGTGAGACAAGCAGACTTGTGGCGTATCCAACAACGAGGTAGACGGCCAGGAGAGCTACAACTCCTGTCAAAAAATGTTTTATTCCATTGAAACAAATCTTATAAAAAACTGGCAAATTCAGCAACGCACTCTTGGTTATCCCATGAAAGCTGGGAAATTCTATTTAATGATTCTCCAGGAAAACATACTGTCATTTTGTATTTAGATAACGAAAGGTCTTTGAATATGCCGCCGAATTCTGCTTCGGGGCTGGGACTCTTGATACATGGACGAGATGCTTATTTTCGTCGTAAGATTTAATCCTCCTCTAACAAACGATAAATTATCCTTTCATAGCGATAAAGGATACAAGAAGAGCAGGTTTTCAGCATTTCGCGACAAAAGCAACAGTGGGAGACCATTTGCAAGAATCGCTGATCATTTCCTACTCAAGAAACGCCCTTTTTACACGGCTGTTTGTATTTGGAACGTACCGTTATAGGGAAAGAATTTCAAAAACGACTTGCATAAAAATGCAAGGAAACATTCTAGAAAAAGCTTAAGATGAAGTTAAGCTTTTGTGAAAACCTGCCTCAGCCCAACAAGAAGACACATGAAATTTAGGCCCGTTTCGAAATTCTTACCGACGCAAATGTACAGTCTGTTCACTCCAGTTTTTTTTTCAATGAATGCAAGCCCGTCCGTTAGGCAGTTTTTCTCATGCAAGAAATCGTCAAGTTTTTCCTTCACGCTCTTCTCGCTTTCTTTGGTCGTCATTTTGCTAGGCCTTTTTCCACCAGTTCCCAACGAAACGTTTCACAAGAAAAAATTGCAACAGCGGGTTAAAGTGCAAAGCGTCGTCCACTGACGTCAGAGTCACGTGCACTTATGGCCTCGAATAGGGAAATTGTCACATGATTAGGGGATTGGGGAGAATGACGTCAACATTGGTATTCTTTTTGAGAAGCGGTTGGAACAGTCAAAATGACAGTGGTAGCGGTAATCTGAAAGCCGCTGTGAGTTCCCTTAGCTATCCTGTGGCCTCAGAAGGCCCCCCCCCGGCGCTGCGAGCTAAGAGTGGCTCCAGTTGCGAGCTTACATAAAAGGCAGCCCGGGCTTATACACCAGCTGATGAGGCAGCCTCCAAATGTGCTGCGAATGGGTTTGGGCCTCCGTACTATCTGGCGGCGGGGCCTGCAATGCACCCTTTCCAACGGTACCCTCAGGTGTAGCCAGGGAACAGACTGGCAAATCAAGCTCCCGCAGTCCCTGTTCGCGATGAAAAACCAACCACAAGCGCCGGCATCTCTACCCTAGCGCTGAAAGTGACATTAATACTGAAGGCACCAAAACGTATAGTGGTGGTACTGTCCCGGTTGATGAGTAAAACTCATCCACCACCATTCTGCTTTCTTTCGGGCTTTCCTTCGGAATATAACAAAGCCCGAAAAAAGGGAGAGAGTTAAAAGCTGAGAAGAAAGGCAGCTCAGATCAAGCCATTGATTTTAGATTTGAAAGAAGACAATTTGCAGGATCCTGGACAGGAAGAAGGAGGCCAGACGCTCCAAAGATTGCACTTTCTCAGATTTATGATTATAATCATGATAATTATCAGTGGGAAGAGTTCATAGGTATGAATTAAAACTACACCTACACGTCGCTTTCTTCTTTCTTCCTTTGTTGGGGCTTTGTATAGGCCACCATGGCCTTCCTCAACATAACTCACTAAAAAAAAGAAAAAAGAAGAATACCCAGTGGTGAGGCATTTGTTCGGAAATTCAAAGGCTACCGGACGAAGGTCACTACCCCTTAGTCACCACATTGCTGGGCCACCCCTTGGCAAGGTGCAGTACCCATAAGCCTCCCTTATCAGGAATACGATATTACAACACTGCTGCCTTGCATTCTACCCGTTCTGGGAAAGGCTAGGGGAGTAAACCCCAACAGAAAATCAGCAGCTTGAGTCCCAATGGTGGTTTGGCAAGTTAATGCCACTCCAGCAACTCCTGCGACACTGTTGGTGCCCAAGCAGTATCGAAACTCGTCGTTCCCTTGGATCCACTGGCCGCGTAGAGAGGGGGGGGGGCTTGCTACCTGGACAGCAGCTCGTCTTCCATACACCTTGCCCAGGCTAGGTAGCTCCACTGGAGAGAAAACTCCAATGCTACTCCAGCTTCTCATGCAGACGAAAGGATGCGGACGAGAGTTCGTGGATGAGGTAGTGAAATTTTGAAAAGAGGTGAGGGTTCAAGCTTCTGTTGATGCAAAAAGGCATCAGAGGAACAGTCATAGCATGCCATATTTCCTGAGAAAATTTGGGTGAAAGAATCTATGAAAGATGAAGCGGCCTTTTGCTGCTTTTAAAAAACATGTGCAGTTCACGTCATGACAAATGCTATCAAAGAGAAAACGTTTAACCGAAGGAAAAGGGAAAACTAAACAGATCAAAGAAAATATAACTTGCTTTTTCGGGCCCCGGCCGGAATATTCGGATCCTTTCCCCGAGAAATATATGTCTCCTAATGCACTTTTCATTTCAAATACTTTTTTTCACCTTCTTTTTCTCTTTCTTTTTTCGGTTGCTTCCTATCCGCGGTGGAAATTCTTCTCCACTTCACCCGATCCACCTCATCTCACAGGCAAAGTAATTAATGAACAATTATATGTCACCATAAAATGAGAGAGCAATAGGAAAGAAAGATTAGGATAAACGAGATTACAATTGGAAATGTAAAGATCAAATTTCAACTTGCTTCATTCTTACTTCATTCATCACTTGCTGTTTCATCTTAATTCATATGACTGGCAGCTCTTGGGACGAATTTCGCCATATTTTGCTGAAAATTTGCCGGTTCTGCTGAGTTACCAACTTAAAAGTACTCTGCTGTATTCAATATGAAACTAGCGTCAACAAACAGCAGCAGAAATATGGACTGGGCCTTTTCGGCCATATTTGCATCATGGAAGAAAGCCCCTTGGTGAATATACCGTGGCTGTAATGTGCAACGCCACTAGATTTTCTGTAATGCGACGTGCCCTTGGACCCAAGGGAATCTAACGAAAGCCTTTGAGCCTCAAGGGATACCTTTGTCAATTAAACTGCCTTGTAGCAAGGGAATTAGTTTGGAAATCAAGGATTATTGCTCCTTTGAGAGTTTTGTTCGCTGAGCTACATATAAGCCTTGCTGGGACGTTAGGTATGGATAGATTTGTGCATGAAGACTCTCGCACTACTTTACTGCAAATACGGCATAGATGGCTAGGCTAAGATGAAAAGAGCAGACAGTAAAGTTTACTTTAATGGACATTTATGTGTCCATGAATGTAGGCTGTATAAATTTGTCGTTTTGATATGAATCTTGGTTTTACGTCGGCATTTTAGGCCGGGGTTTATGTGTGCTCTCAGACGCGTAACTACGGGGTCCTGGGGTCCAGACCCCTGCCGTTTTTCTCAAAAGAGCGAAGATGCCTTTGCTCTACAGAAAATACAAAGCTTCCGATTCGATATGATTTAATGTTGTTGTCAAAACTGAGGTAGGTAGTTATTTATAAGTTAAGGATGATAACTATGTAAATAAATTGAAAGTAGCAAATATGAAGAATATAATTCCAGATTACATCCTCTTTAATTGAGATTTCTGTTGTGTCTTTTCTGCAGTGGGAACCCCTGCCCTCAAAATTCATACTTGCACGCCTGTATTATTCTAATTTCTGCTATTTGCTGATTTTAGTAGTCTGCATTTCAATAAACCGTGCTTGATGCTGAAACCCAGCCGTGAGGCTTGGCTGTGCATTTCTGGGTGCTCGACGTTTATATGTATATATAGAAGTGCGATCCCGAAGCCTTGGATTGCCAGGTGTGACTATTTATCAGTTATTACAATGGCTATTTAAGATAATCATATATCATAACAATAAAGTAGGCAGACCGAGACGAGAGTAGACTGAGAATACCACTGACTGATGTGGAACCAGGGTCAACTA
This sequence comes from Pseudorhiza aurosa, assembly GCA_964026355.1. Lineage (NCBI taxonomy): Eukaryota > Metazoa > Cnidaria > Scyphozoa > Rhizostomeae > Lychnorhizidae > Pseudorhiza > Pseudorhiza aurosa. The sequence continues at coordinate 8,481,720 of OZ032122.1, forward strand.
CCTTACTGATATTTTAAGAGACAGGAACGCGTGGAGAGATTTGTCACACAACCCAAAAGAGATCGACAGAGGTCATGGAATGCAAGGTAGTTTGATACAAGTCATAATGCACAGTGTCATAACGCCTTTGCATGCATGCATGCTCACTTAGATCGATAGTGCTCGCTAGGATTTTACCAGAATATGTTGAGCTTGTTATGTTTGCAGATTTAGTAGATAAATCAACAACTATGTTTGCAGATGATCAAACAAAACAACCAAATTTTGTATAAGTGAGACACAATATAAACCACGAGAATCGAGAACATTTTGGAGAAAGTCCAGATCGAAAAGAGTGCAAACAGAAGAGAGGAGTATCGTGTTTGTCAGATAAGGAGATGAAAGAGTAACGCCAGTAATTGTTAAAAGGAGGAATCTGTTGTGAGAAAGAAGCAGGGTGAATTGTCATTTGAAAGATTGAAAACAGAGGCGATGGAAAACGTAAAACCACAACAGAGCTGATGGATGTTGAAAGTGAAACTCAGATTTCTAAAATAAAGTTTTTGCTTCTTCTCTGTACTGACATTATCACTCTACCTTCTTATGTTCCTTCACCTGTTAACGCAGGCTGGCTATTCGGGCAGTTATCCAGCTGATGTGGGCCTGCAGTACTACCACTTGCGTCTTCAGTGTTACCTCTCAGTACTCATTTACCGAACTCGGAAGGATGGACAGCTGAGTTGGCTGTTGGCTTGTGGTTAGTGGTTCCGACAGCAGGATTCGAACTCAGGCGAAGACCCCACAAAATTCGAAATACTGCGCCTTAACCACTCGGCCACATCACCACATAGGTGAGCACTGTAAATGATTTCATCAAATGCCTATTGGGCAAATTCACATCGCTTGACTGAGATGATAGAACGTGGATAGACAGACGCAAGAAGGAGGCATAGCCAGATGCAATTACTTCTGCTGGATTAGGCATTAGCAGATATACAGGGTTGCTACAAGCAAAAAACAGATCATTTGATTTCATATACAACGAAGTGATCAATAAAACTCATCTTAGCATAAAAATCCAGATAAACGTTTTAATAAGTTTTGTGTATGCATTCAATTAACTTTATGTACAACATGGCTAAAATAACATTCAGAAAAATGAATGCTCGGAAACTTATCATGACAAAACACCCGTATGAAAATTAAGGCATTGCATCAGCTTCACATAATCATGTCATGGTGACGACTCCGTAAAACCAGTTGGAGTTATTCCGATCAATCGCTTGATCCGAATCAAAGATGCTTCACGTAGGTGAATACATTGGTTCACAGTGGAGAGGGATCGTGCTAATCGAACGAGGCCAGATAAGGAGGGAATGAGGCTGATTGAGCGGTCAAATTGATTCTGATTGAGTCAGTCAAATACCTAACAGAGGTTCAAGTGACTCCTTCCAGTACCTCATTGATGCCGCATTTCTTCACTATCCAACCACTTTTTAACTCCAAACGGTTTCCATTGAATACAATAAACTAAGAATTATCTCTCTGGATAAAAGACAACAGAAAATAAATGATTCACAATACATATGAATAAAAATCTTAATGGACCGTTTATAAACTCGGCAAGTAGGAGGAAAAGTGTGTGTAATGACTTCCATCGAAATTAAAAAAAAGCAATCATACCAGTGGACAAGAAATACTTGAGAGTCCGGACTTAACTAATTCCAATCATCAATTTACTCGTACGACCATTTTAACCCGTGGCATTAGTTTGAACTTGACTAGAACCAATATAAGCAATATTTTCACGTCAAGCCTACAAAAACTGTCGCAAAACTGGAGCTCTTTCGTTCTTATAAGCTACTGTCCTTCAGCGGACATATCCTAAGACACGAATGCCTCGAAAGAACTCACCTGTTGGGTATGGTGCCTGGGAGCAGAGGCAGAGGTAGACCTAGACTCGATTGAGCGACCAACTGAAGGAAATCTGCGGCCTAACAATGATCGAAATGCATAGAAGCGCACAACGTCGCGAAAACTGGCGAAGGACCGTGACGGGGGCCACAACGGCTCGCAATCGACCCAACCACCACTGACGATGATAGGCTTCTGATCAGCACATCACCACCTTCGTGTATTGATTGCGAAATTTCTTTAAATAGCATTGATATGTTATTAAGTTAACTTAATACGGGTAGTCTAGGCTTCTTACGTGTATGCGGCAGTTCAATGGCATACAACGCAGGGTATTTTTACATGCATTTAGCGATTCTTGAGGTAAAATACAACCACTATGAACATGGTGGTTATGGCAAGAACAATTTTATACGGTATGAAATAGAACAGTCTGCTATCAACTGCTTCACTCCTGAAGCCAAGGAGCTTCCTGAAAGTCGGCAAGGTATCTGCGATTACACAGTTTAATCCTTCGCTGTCGGGGGTGTATGGGTGAGTACATTTCTTCACACAGTTGCCATTCTCTAGAACCAAGTCACCAATACACGACGTACAATCATTTGCTTGTCCCCCAGAGCAGGTTGCGCAATTGTGACTGCACCCGACGCAGATGCTCTTGCTGTGAATGACAAGCGGGTAGAAGCGAGCTGGGCATGCCGCGATGCAAGATGCATTGTACAGTACAAGCGAATCGCTGCATAGAAGGCACTGGGAAGCATCAGGTCCATCACAGGATTGGCAAGACTTGTGACAAGGTAGGCATTCGTTATCTCTGACGTAGGTCCCCGTACTGCATATGAACAAGCACGTCTTCAAAGCGTGGTCAAGGTACAGTCCATCTAAGCAAGCAGCACAATCACTCGGGCGAGGTCCTGTGCACGTTTTGCAGAAATCACCGCACTTCTCGCAGCGATTCGTTTCTGCGGAGAAATAATTCCCTTCGCGGCACTCGCACAATCTATTATCAGCAATGGCGCCGTCCTTCTTGCAGTACCTGCAGTTCATGGGACCCGGGCCAGAGCAGCCGATGCAGGCATCATCGCAGCTGTGGCAGTTCCCAGCACCATCTAGATATCCATCAATGCATACTGGCAAACACGTGCTTTTGGAAAGGCGGTGATCTTCATGACAAAGCGAACAGTCGGTGATCTCTGGTCCGAAGCATTCCTTGCAGGTTGGGTTGCACTTCCCACACACGTCAGAACCTTTCCTCGAGAAAAATCCCTTCTGACAGCGAAGATTGCACGTACCCCCGTCAAGGTCTCGATTGACAAAGCAGGCAGTGCAGTTGTGCCTTGAAGGTCCTATACAGTCTCTGCATGATAGGTGGCAATCAGCGCACTTGTAGTTGAGGCTGTCTGGGTACGTTCCTTCAAGACACAACAGGCGACACTTGCCATCGACCATCAAGAAGTGTTCATTGCATTCTGTACACTGCTGCTCTCCCGGCCCAGAGCACTCACTGCATGACTGATGGCACTTTATGCACTGGAAATTCTCTTGATCGAAGTAGAATCCATCAGCGCACCTCAGCGAGCACGTACTACCCACCAAGAGCTTGTCGAACGAACAAGACGTACAATCATCCGGATACGAGCCCATGCACGTCTTACACGAAGTATCACAGGGCGAGCAATGATTCAACTCCGGGTTCATATAGAACCCTTGCTTGCAAATTCGAATGCATTCGCCGTCTTGATGGGCGAAAGAACCAAAACAAGCAGTGCAGTTTTGATCTGTTGGCCCGTCGCATGAAAGACACATGCTGTCGCAGGGCAAGCACTGTCCCTTTTCAGCATCGAAGTAACTTTCGTCAGAGCATTCTGTAGTGCATGAGCCATTTGTTAATTGATACCCAGGAAGGCAGGAGGTGCAATTGCTTACGTGGGGTCCGTCGCAAGTCAAGCATGCATGGCTACAGATTTCACACATCTTTGATTTCTCGTTCAAGTAGCTCCCGATAACACAGGTTTCTGTACAGATCTTCCCCACCAAACTGTGCCCATTTTGACAGGATGTACAGTTCGAGATGGCCGGACCGTTGCATGTGCGACAGGTCTCACTGCATTTGTAGCAGTCACCAGTGCTTTTATCGTAGTAACTGCCTTGCTGACACTTCAAAAGACAGGATTTGTTGACCAGCAGGAACTCATCATGACACGACAGACAATTGTGTATGCTTCTGCCATCGCACGTCTCACAGTCCGGGTGGCAATCTTTACAGACCCATGAAGATTCGTGAAAGAACTGCCCTTTGCTACACTTGATTTCCACACACCCGTTCATGTCAAGGAACTCGTAGCCTTGCCTGCAGGCAACACAATCCATTGGCTGAGGACCATGGCAAGCAAGACATCCACTGCTGCAGCTCAAGCAACGTCCAGACGAGTAATCTCGGTACTTTCCGCCTTCGCATATCATGTAGCACGTGCTATCGATCAAGATAAATCCTGGCCTACACAGCGTGCAATTCTCTCTGGATGATCCAAAGCAGTTTGCACATGATGAATCACAAGCTTTGCAGGTCCAGCTTTCCTCGTCGAGGTATTCTGACACTTTGCATGATGGGAAGCAGGTGTTCTCGATAAGATTATAATTGCTCTTGCACGAAGTGCATTCGTTTACCTTAGGCCCAAAGCAAGTCGCGCAGGATTCAACACATTTCTCACAACTTCCCGAAACTTCGTTGAAAAAGCCGTCCGGTTTGCAGTCTTGCGTACAGACTGTATTTTTCATAGTGTATCCTGGACTGCAGCTTATACACTCATCCTTGCTCGGCCCAATGCAAGCCTTGCAGGCCGGTTCGCAGGGCAGGCAGGCACCGATAGAATCGTCCGGGTAGAATCCCTCGTTGCAAAAGAGTACACACTTGCTTTCCAATAAACTGTAGCCACTCTTACACGATGTGCAGTCAGAGAAGGAGGATCCCATGCATGTTTCGCACATGGCATCACAAGGAAGGCATTTTCTGCGATTTCCATCCCAGTAATTCCTATCGGGACAAATGACAAAACATTTGCCATTTCTTAGCACGAAGTCTTCAAAGCACGACGTGCACTGACTCTCAGACCCACCGACACATGTTTTGCAACTTTTCTCACACTGCTTGCATTCCAGTGTCTCGGCATCCTCGTAGCTACCACTTGCGCATTTCCTCTTACAGATACCATCCTCCAGCACGAGGCCTTCTGCACAAGACAAGCAATCGCTTACTCCAGGTCCGTAACAGTTGATGCATGATTGATGGCAGGGTATACACTGATCGGTGAATGCATCTAGATATTCACCTGTGCTGCAGCCACCAATACAAGCACCATTTACCAAGATTAGACCGTCACCACACGAAGTACAGCTGGTTGCCGACGGCCCAGTGCACGTCTCACATTGCTTGTCACACTCATCGCAAGCACCCGATGTGCTGTTGACGAAATGCCCAGGAGCACAGAGTTTAAAGCAGTTGTTACTCAACAGAATGTGGCCACTGCCACACTCGATGCAATCATTTTGACCTGGTCCATTACAGCTCTTACACATTGGATTGCAGGCCATGCATTTGCTGGTCTTGCGATCCATGTACGTGCCTTCTTTGCAAATCAACCCGCATCGTCCATTCACCATCGCATGATCTAAATAGCAGCTGGTGCAGTTTTCTTCGCTCGGTCCCACACAAGATTTGCACGAAGGGTGGCAGAAACGGCACTGCCCGGACGTTGCGTCAGGATACGTCGCCTCCCCACAACTCAAGATGCACCTTTTTTGGAGAAGGATGTAATCCCCGTAGCACTCTGTGCAATGCCTGCTCGTAGGCCCACTGCAACTTCTGCAAAGTGGGTGGCATTGCTTGCACTTGAGCGTTCTAGGATTGACGAACTGTCCTTCATCGCAATTTTCTTCCAAACACAAGTTCCAGACTTGCGAGAAGCCTTTCTTACAGAGCATGCATTCGTCTTTGTGTGGCCCGTAACACATCTCACAATTGGCATGACATTTCTTGCAGCTCTTTGTATAGAAGTCGCTGTAGTACCCCATAAGTGGACACGACTTTACGCATTTCCCATTGTGTATGATGAATGGGTATCGACAGCGTTCGCATATTGACAGATTTCCTTCACCTAAAATTTGAATGAAGATACCCAGTGATGCAATGCACTTAAGAGGTAGCTTGCATAGTAATTAAAATCATTTCATTATATATTCCCCAATAAGGGAAAAATGAACAGTTATAACAAATTTCCATACTGCCATGCAAAATCACAATAAACTACATACAACTCTCTCTGATTCGAACTCGTGCAATTCGAACTTTTTGAGCAATTTGACAAAATATTCAGACCCCTTGAAAATGTCCTGACAAAAAACGTCTATAATTAGAATCTCGGTAATTCGAACTTTTTGTAATTCAAACTTCCTGTTATTCGAACTTTTTTGTAATTCAAATTTTTTGTAATTCCACCTTTTTGTTATTCGAACCTTCTTGTAATTCGAACTTTTTGTAATTCGAAATTTTTGTTATTCGAACTTTTTTGCAATTCGAGCATTTTGATGATCCTCTAGTGGGACTTCGAATCATGCAAAGTTGACTGTAAATCATGTAATCACAATCAAAATAAAATACGAATCACATATAATGATGAAATGCAAGAAAAATAGAATTTCTTTTGATTATTCGGCTTTGAATTGATCTAACGTTACTGGCCTAGCGGTTACTACATCACGGGCCTGGCGCACTTAAGAGCCCCAGTTCGAAGCAAAACCGTTCCCTCCCCCCCCTCTATTTCTATCCAGCAGTAAATGGGTACATTGCGTAAAACCGTGGGTGCAATGTCGAACTTTATCCCGTAAATCATCACTCATCTTTTTGGAATGTCTTGCCTTCTTCTTGCTTTCCTGAATCTTACAACTTGCCATCTTTCAAATCTAAGATCAATAAACTTGATCTGATCTCTCTCTACTCTTAGCCTTTCCCTTTCTTCTTTCTTCCTTTGTTGGGGCTTTGTATAGGCCTCCACGGCCTTTCCCCAACATACCGCCCTAAAAAAAATGTAGCGAGGGAAGGAACTGGTCACCCTAGCTCACAATGTCGTGGCTCAGGATGATACCTATCAAGCAAGGTACTTTGCAGCTCTCTTGACGAGGAAGGACCCCACATTAATATTGTGCTACTGCCCATGTGACATTAATTATCGAATACTCCCATGCTGTTACAAGGCATCTTTACAAGGCATCTCCTTCTCTGCCTAAGAAATCCCTTTCCTTAGCTTTTCCTAAGGGAAATTCAATTTAAATGGTTTTGAATTCAGCAAAGCACTCTAACATTTCAACAGACAAAATCTTTCGACATCGGCAATCCGAAACCTCCACCTTCGCGAAATCTGGGGAAAAATCGATGTCATTTATGGGAAGCAAATCGTAGTTGAGAAGATATCTGGACGATACTCACTGAAGCATTCTATACAATTCTCCGGACATCTATTACAAAGTGAAGTTGATGCCTGTGCAATGTATCTAGCTGGACAGTCCTCAAAGCATGTTGAATTGTAGAGAATTCTTCCCGATTTGCAGGAGAGGCATTGATTTGCGCCAAAACCAAAACACGTTTTGCAATCTTTGCTGCACTTGTCGCATCTTCCTGTGCCCTCGACAAGGAAATACCCGTCTCCACATTCATCAAGACAGCGCACATCAAGCCAGACTTTGCCTTCCTTGCAATTCAAGCAGAAGTCTTGCGAGTATTTGCACTCGGCACACTTGTCTGAGCATTTGAGGCACCACTTGTCTTGCTTGAAGTACCCCTTGGGGCAATGCAGAACACACCGGCTGTTGTAAAGGCTCAGGCCGAGAGGACATGATGTGCACTGGGATGGAAGCCTCCCGAAACAAGTTGCACAGTGCCTGTGGCAGGGCATACACGACTTGCCCGGTTGCTTGTAATGGCCCTGTGGACACCTGCTTGTGCAGTAGTACTCGTGCAGGGTTTTGTTGTTGTTGCAAGACAAGCACTCGGTGTTCGTTGCGCCAAAACAGCTGCTACAGTCGGGGTGGCAGGGGTCGCACGGGTTTTCTGTCAGATTTTCGATGCACGGCTGCACACAAGAAGAGCCACGCAGTTCAAGGTTTCCTGGAAAATAAAATGCGAAGTCAATTACTCATTGAATAATACTGTACCTAGGAGAGTAAAAACGCATTTCCATGCCCTGCGAAATAAAAAGGATACGACGAACTGCATCCTTAAGCAACGGAAAATGTTGACTGCAAAAGCAAAGCGAATGGGGTCGATGGAAAAGATTCGCTGCTTCAAGATCTTTTAGTTCATCCCAGCTCTTTCTTCGCCAGTTTCGGAGGAAAGCGCAAAGCTGATAGCCGTTGCTTTAGCTTTTGGGTCACGGAGCTGTGCAAACACAGTGAATGCTACAGTTTGGGTTGGTCAACTGGCAGAAGTGCTTGGAACGCAGATTCTTATTGGAATAACTTGCAGATAAAGCTTCTAAAGTACATATCGCCTACAGAAAACGTAACCTCGAATTCAACATTTTAGACGGTGATTAGCTGCAGTTAGCTGTAAGCTCCGGCTCTCAATGGGACCATAACCAAATTAAAATGTACTTTTGCCTCCCCTTGGCATTCTACAACTTGGAAATTTGCTAGAGCTTAAGAAGTAGCAATAAAAATGTCTCTCTGCATTCTATATATATGTACATAGGTATTCAGTGTACAAGACATGTTCCAAAGGAATGGAAACAAAGTGACCCCCTAGATGTGGACTTACCTTTGGAAAGTCAATTAATTTCTGACTAAGATCAATGATGATAATAACAATGGCATAATAACGATGGATGAAGGCCGTGCTGTTAACCTTGGATCATTAGTTATAACTTGCCTAGCTGGAGTAATGAAGTACAGTAAGAAGAACAACCGGGGCATAAGCTGAAACATAAAAAGCTAATTTTTAAATTAGATAGCCTGTATCAATCGCGCAAAAGTTCAATTTTTAAACAGGGCCCGCTGTAGATAAAAATTGGGCGTTAGTTAAAATATTTGAATCAAAATAAAAAATAATCATGGGAACCCCTATTTACGATAAACATGTATTAAAAGCTATCGGGAAAAGGGTTGTTAATCAAATGTTGATAACACAGAGAAGACAAAAAGGAAACCGCTGGAAACAAAACAAACTAAGAAGGCATACCAACGCATCTGCGGCATTCGTGAATGCTGGGACCATAGCACTGCGTACAAGCTGGATTGCATGGCTTGCACACCTGCTCATCAATATCTTTGTAGAAAGCCCCTGGAGGGCAGGTCCAAGAACAAAGTCTGTTCGATTGCAAGATCATTCCACGTTGGCACTCCAGACACTCGTGAATGCGATCACCAAAGCATTCCTTGCAAGAGGGATGGCATCTTTTGCAACTGAAACGTTGAAGTATGTTGAAAAGGCATAAGAATTTTCATTTTAACCAAAAGAAGAATTACAAGGAATTGCAATCAACAATAAGTAAAATTAATGGAAACACAACATTTGAAAGCGAAAATTGAAACGAAAAAAGGGGATTACATTAAATTTTATGAATAACTAAACGGTTGGGAAGGGGTCTTATAGCAGAGCTAATTCGTAGACCCCCACCCGGGAGTGAATTGAAAAAGGAATTGAAAAAATTGAAAAGCACTGATTGAATCCATACTTAGCTGGAAAAGCTAGATTCTATTGATAGAATAGGGTAACGTGTCTCGGAAAACACCAACTGCCGGAAGGGGAGGATTTCGAAGTGGCTGGCAAACGGAGAAAAGGGGTGGACCGAAGAGGCGTTGGCGCGACTGTGTGAAGATCGACATGGGCGAGTTTGGCTTAACACAGGAGATATAGCGCCAGATCACGCAGTCTGGAAGCGGAGGATTGCAGCAAGGGAGACCCTGGTGCAGCCAGGACAAGCTGGAAGCAGATGATGATGATGATTGATAGGATAACTACAGAACATGTGCTTATCTGTTAATGGATGAGGAATTATGGAAGCAGACTCGCAAAAAATGTGGATAAATCAAGTCGACAGATTACACGTGTGTCAGTTTGTCTACGTGTGTGTTCACAAGTTTTAGAAGGTGTGTTCACGTGATTTAGAAGGTGCATTCACATGATTTCCAATTCTGCTTCCTTTATTCCGAGGCCATTAACACAAGCATGCTTTCTATGGCTAACCGAAGCCACCAGTGGCACATAATCAATGGAAAGGAAGGAGCAATAAAAAAATGGTCGATGAGAGAAGAGAGGTTAGCTCCGGTCATTGCTTTTAAGGAGGCGTATTACTGAACCGTAACAGGACACGACAAGCCATAGTCACTTAAACCTAATCCGGAAATTTAATCTCCTGGCCCCTGTCCAAAGTGACACGATAGCTAACCGCAATTGTGTCTTAGAGCCAAGTATTCACAATCAGCAAAATGGTTACGAGTTCCCATAATGCCCTAGGGAGAAGACGACTTAGTAACATGAACGAAACTTTGCAGCAAGCGGAGATATGAAGTCCCAGGAAAGGAAGAGATATTGCGATGCCAGCCTTCAGACTGTTCCTTAAAGATTTCTATGTAAGTTGAAAGTCGACATTTCAAACTTTCCACCGACAGTTTCAGAACTGCTTTTACATGAAGTTAATCTGTCTGTCAGTGCTATGGTACTGAGCTACATCGCCATCGTGAATGCGGTAAACTTGATACAAATTGAACAGTCTACCAAAGTTGTCAGTAACTTACGGTCAATAAATTTGTCAATAGACTTGTCAATAAATTTGTCAATGACTTGCGTAAAGTACGCTTTCATTGCAAAACAGTCCATGAACACGTAGCGAAGCAGTCATAGCATTCTTTTACCCTACTTATGATTGAAGACATCACAACTGTTGCACACTAAATGGCTACGATGGTGAAGTAAAATTACTTTGTAAGATCTGACAGGGAATGGTTAAACTTATCACAATTCAAAGCTGAAGTTTCTTTCGGATTGTTTCGCAAAGTTGATACTGACCAGCAAGCCAGGAAATTTACTGGACACAAATTGATAGTATCTTTAAACAGTTTCAGCTCTTACTTGGTTTTGATATTCGAGTATTCTTGTAATTATCTTTATGAATAACTTAATTGGAAAAAGATCAAGCAACAAGACTGCAAACAGCTGAGAACACTAATACTCTTAATGGGAGGGCAAAATACCAACCAAACAATGGCACAAATTAGCGCAAATCAAGCCATGAATGATAGAATTCATTTACAAAGAGCATTCTTCATTCCGATGATCAAATGCGTTGGGAACTGGACTAAGAAATCAAGGAATTTTCACACACAAAAACACAGACACGTGGTCGGAGTTCCGATTCACATTTGGTTAGGAGTTTCAAAGCCTTATATCGGCCTTCAACCAACGTTTAACATCAACATGAGTTCTATTTAACAAAATCATCTTCAGTACGAAGAAATAATGATTCCGCTGTTTTGTGGAAGGTTGATGGGAGGGCCACACATTCACCCAATATTGAGGGAGAAAAGGTTCCCCATCACAGGAATCCATGGCTAAAAACACCCACTGAGCGGAAAAAGTTCCGAATGAAAAGATGAAACACAGACAGTACATTGTACTTGGCAAGAAACGAGACGTAAATCTATAATCTCAGGTGCATGGCAAGTAAAGATAACGATTGTATCCAGGTTACTACTGCTTCCTTTTGTGAACACCCATTCATTTATCAGGTATATTCCGAGATCAAGTCCATCCCTATGCCTCCCGCAAAACAATACAGTCTTGGATGTCCTGCACTTGCTTTACGACGGCAGATGTCAGTACATTACGAACTGAGAAGCTCATACTCGCAAAAAAGCTCTGGCCTTTCTTCTCGATGTACCAAGACCTTGTGATTCGTCCGTCTGGAATTACAAAGAGCTGCCGACTCTCCTTGATATAAGAAGAAGTCAGGCTCCAATTGGGGGTTGAACCCATGCCCAGAGGGCCTCTAATCAAGCGTCGTTTACGGTGAGAGAATTTTCGGACACACATTAAAAACCATAGGTCATAACTGCAATGAAAACAGCACAGACTCGGGAAAAAGGGGTACTCCAAAAAAGTAGATCAGGCATGACATCCTTCAGTTCGAGTCAAGGTAAGGACAAGCAATTTTTTCAAGAAAACCAGCGATGACATGCTAATTCAACTGTGTATTGACTTCCTCGGTGTACAATGACAGAAGCCTCTGGCATTAATCAAGTTGATAATTCTCTCTGAGAAGTATGAGCCATGTATTTTGGCAACAGAGAGAGGTTTTGAAATTTTCAAAGATCTCGGACTATCTAGTTACAGCGACAGTTTCAATTAAAAGTACATTTAACGACGCCCCCTTCACTATCTCTTACGTTAACCTTTCCAGTAATGGAATGAGAGTAAGCTTGGATCAAGAAGCACAGGATGAAGAGCAAAATTCCCTCAACACCATGAAAACGTCTACTATTACGGACCGCTTTGTAACTAGCAGCATTAAAAAATTCCTGTTTCATCTTCTTCTTTCCCCCTCTTAAACTAGCACCTCTTAAAGGTATCATTATGGCAATGAGGCTAGCTTGACTCTTGAAACTACCCCTGCCATTGAAATTAGGGGTGCTTTGTCTATGTTTTGTCTTTGTTTCGAATTCTTACTATTGTACTAGACCTACTATGACATAGAAATAAGATCGCAGAAACTGCAAGTAAATTTAAGCCTAAAATCAAACCTTTCCATAGAATTTACTTTGGTTGAATGAATTGGTTTTGAGTTCACCTTAAAAGATCAGGCATTGGCCGCTGAAAGTCTCATAATTACAGAAAAGAACATCTGAATAGAGATAACGATAATCAGACAACGAGAATCAGGAAAAAGTCCTCAAACTCTAGATTTCATCTCTAGGACGTATCGCTCAGCAGCAATGGGTTTAAAATGCAATGCTTATGTTCATGTTTCAGAATAAAGTTCCTTCCCTCACCCTTTTTGGTGAATAGGGCGGCGCCAATCTCCGTTTCATTAGCCTTTGGGGCAGACAGCTGTGCAAGCACAGTGAATGCTACAGTTGGGGGCTGGCCATCTGGCAGCACAGTGTGTTTCACTCACATGCTCTTTTCCAAAATGCTGAATGCTAAGCAGGGAAATAGCATGCACCATTTCTCAAGTCTTTGGTATGACTCGACCGGGCAATGAACCTGACCTACCTCGTACAAAGCGAGTATTCTACCACTGGGCCATGAACGCAGTCACCAAGTATTTAGGTAATACGTAATACGCATGCGAATATCACTGTAGACTTCGTTAAGTAAATGCTGGCTGGAAATTTTGTGTTTTGTTGTCTTGGACGGGAGCCTATCTGTGAGTCTCGCTCTACTAATAACAGAACATTGCATAATACAAGTTAGGAAAAAGTTTCCTTTGAACCATTGTTTAGCTTGGATTAAGGATAGTCCAGTGATTAGGAAGTTGTTGATCGACTCAATGGTCAGTAGCTTTTACCCCGTCTCAAGCTTGACTTTCACTTTGAGTGAAAAGAGAAGCCAGCTCTCTATAACTATAGGCGTATGAATCACAAGGTGTGGTCACATCGAGATGAAAGACCAGGACACTGCTCGATACGTAAAGCTTCTCAGGGTCTTAAAATCTCCCTCTGGAAACTAGGTAGGAAGAATGGCTAGGTGTTTAGCACAGCACGTTGTTCCAATGTGAAGTTGCACGAAACCTGGCCTAGCTTCCTCTTGCCATGACGCTGAGTGAATTATTTAGGGACAAGTCAAGCCTCACCTTCTCTCGTTGTCCCGAAATGTCCCACTGGGACACTTATGCATGCACCTTTCCTCGCTCATATTGATGTGACAACTCTCACAATTTCTATCTCCGTTGCAGGCGCTGCAAGAGTACGGGCAGAACTGACACATCCCCGATGTCTTGTTGGCAAAGTATCCACTTCCACAATTCACGTCCAGCACGCAACGGTCTTTCTTCAGATACAGCTGCCGGCCGAGACGACTTTTACCGCAAGTCAGACAGGCGTGAGCCCTGCCAGGTATGCACGTCTCGCACTGCTCAGAGCACAAGCGACAAAGTCCACTGAGCAAGTCTGGATATTGTCCTAGGATGAAAGGTGAGTTGTTTGGAACTCCGCTTGAAGTTGCGAGAAAGAAACAAAAATTACAGCTAAAAATCTTGCTCACGGGGATGAAATCTCAACTTGACCCGTCTAATGCAAATACAGTCAACTCTGTCTAATTCGAACTCGTGTAATTCGAAATTTTGCTAATTCGAATACAATTTGCAGGTCCCTTGAAAACCTCCTAACAAAAAACCTCTACAATTTGAATCTCTGTTATTCGAACTTTCGTAATTCGAGCATCTTTCGATCCCACTTCGAATTAGACGGAGTTGATTGTAAAATGTATCTTCTGTTTCACAGAAAATAACTTCTACTCCAAAGTATAGTGATAACTAGTTTTTCCCGATACAAAATGCTCCGATGAGCCAGCATAGACTGTTATTGACAGAATTAACACACGCCCGAGAACCACAGTAGGAAGCCACGAACCCATATATTGCTATCTCTTACTCACGGTCCATCTAAGAACGATATGTGGGTGACTCATGGGAGGTCTAACAGATCCACTCATCTATGCCGATTATGGAATCCTACAGAGATATGATCTGATGCCACAAGCCACACAAACCATTATTCCCCAATTCAAAGGACGCCTGATCATGGCTTAGCAAATCTAATGAACAACGTCTTGTTTTCTCGTGCGATTCATCTCAAATTCCTCAAATCAATTGCTGTTATGCCTCCTACCGCCTCGTTCCAATCATACCAGTCTTTGCGAATGGCTTTAATGAGGGTTGTGAATGGTTTAGCTATTTTCTGGTGTGCTTATTAACTTAACCATCCATGCTGTTATCTTGCTACTAAGTGACGAGTTGGTGCAGCTATGTTTGGCTATGTATGTATGCATTACGGCTATGTATGCATGCCTATTTACGTACGGTTATGTATGCATCGCTTTATATGCATGCCTATGTACGTACGGCTATGTATGCATCGCTATGTATGCATCGCTATATATGCATGCCTATATATGCATGCCTATGTACGTACGGCTATGTATGCATCGCTATATATGCATGCCTATGTACGTACGGCTATGTATGCATGGCTATGTATGCATGGCTATGTATGCATGGCTATGTACGCATGGCTATGCATGTACGGCTATATACGCATGGCTATAATAGTATGGCTATGTATGAATCGACCTAGAGGCAATTCTTTCTCTAAGGACATGGGTTGCTGTGCACACAGCTCATTCCGCGAATCTCTATTCAGTTCCGTCGCACCCTGACCTATCCTTCAAGGTCCTGTCTTCGTTGCATCAAAGGCAGTTGGATAGAGTAAGTTATGACGTTCTGACTAAGCTTGCAAAAGCCTTAACAGGTATACACACCTACGGGACACTGTCTGACGCAATCCTTTCTGTCCACTGGGGGTTGGAAGTACTCCCATTTGCATGCTGTGCATTGCTCCCCCTCTGACGTGCAGCGGAGACAATTCTTACCGCACGGTTCACAGACGCCTTTCACGTGGTCTCCGTAGTAGTTGAGTGGGCACGCGAACAGGCAGCTGCCCTTGTAGAAATACATGGTATCCAAGTCGACGTTTCCGTGCAGGCCCTTGTACCGGCACGATGTGCAATTTCGATTGCCTAGTCCGTTACACGTGTGACACGAGCCGTGACACGGTATGCAGTTTACGCCGTCAAAGAAGTATCCATGTCCACATCTGGCAATGCATTGCCGGTTTATCAGGATGTCTTCTGGCCTGCACGTAGTACAGTTATCAGCAGTCCCGCTGCAAGTGAGACAGTTTTCATGGCACTTTAAGCACGCTAAGCCGACTTCCAAGGGTGCACTGTAATGGCCTGTTAAGAAAACATGATTTAACTAACGAGTGGCATATATGCCTAGCATACCCCCAACAACGCAAATGCTCTCCTTATATCAACAGAAGCTTTTTAGTGAGTTATGTTAAGGAAGGCCATGATGGCCTATACAAAGTCCCAACAAAGGAAGAAAGAAGAAAGCGGTAGGCTAAGAGGAGAGGGAGAAGAGGAGAGGGAGAAGAGGAGAGGGAGAAGAGGAGAGGGAGAAGAGGAGAGGGAGATCAGATCAAGTTCATTGATATTGGATTTAAAAGAGAGGAAGTTAAACGATTCAGGAAAAGCAGAAGGCAAGATTTTCCATAAATTGCATGTTCTAGGGATGAATGATAACTTGTGGAATAGAGCTCGTGGATTATGGAGTGAAAATTGGAAAGGGTGTGAATGATCCGAGCTTCTGGTGGTCCTGACACGCCTCAGAGGAACTGGAATAATATCCCTGATCTCCTGAGAGCAATGCGCGTGAAAGTTGTTATTGGGAACGATTTGACGGCTACAATAGTAGCTGTCTATAGCCATGTTAATGTAAATACTTTATCTATGGCCACCGCCCGAGGGCCTTAATTAAAAGGTGGAGCCCAGCCTTAATTAAAAGGTGGAGCCCAGCCTTAATTAAAAGGTGGTGCACGGCCTTAATTAAAAGGTGGTGCACAGCCTTAATTAAAAGGTGGAGCCCAGCCTTAATTAAAAGGCGGTGCACAGCCCAGAGTGATACACTGGAGCGGTTGCGTACGTATTTGATGTGTTTAAGAATGACATAAAAGCAATTCTCAACTTTACCTGTAGGACACTGACTAATGCACTTGCTTTTGTAGAGATGCTCTCCTGGCTGGCACGATGAGCATTGGTTGTGAGCGAGACCGATACAGGACCAGCAGGCATTGTGACAAGGTAAGCAAAACGATGTCATTTCGTCTGTCAAATATCTCGCCGGGCATATCGGCACGCAAGTCTAGAAAAAGCAACCATACGGATAGTGAGAACCGGTTGGAAACAATCTGCATAAGAGTTTGATAACAGTGACTTAACAGCCACAAATTGTCGCGATTTTAGCATCAAGCTTTAGAAAATGTTTGATATGAATCAAGGTCGGTGAAAGAAAAACCGGTACATCGGAAAAACCTATCATTCAATGGGAAACTTGCCAGAATGGAAAAATTACACAAAGAGTTTGGCAAAAATTGGCGTTATACATGAAGATCGATCGCTTTCAAAGCAAAACTAAAATGAAACATTTACAAACAAAAGATCGTTATAACAATATCGATGACTGGAATTTAGCAAACGTTTCGCTGGACTGCTAAGCACAAATGACAGAAGAGTAACGAGGGATGTGTCCTAAGGTTAGGGGCCGGTGAAAACGAACTGGTAGTCGCTTCGTGCTTAACTCAATATTACACAGCTGCTCATCACATTAAAAGTACGCAAATAAACTTTAGTGTCATGCTTGATGTGCTAAGGCAAAGCATGTCACATTTTTCGATAAACACTTCAAATGATTCAAAAGCAATGAAAGGCAGCTCAACCAAAGGAAACGCCCTGGAAGAAGTTGGCAAACCCTTAGGCCTAAGTTGAACTTGCGGTATTCGCCGAAATTGAAGGGGATTGGAAAATAAGTTGACATGAAGATCTGAGTTAGTTGGAATGTCAAGAGATCGAAAACTAATTCGATTGGGCAGCTAAATTGACCGGAAAGATAATGAGATCGTTAAGTTAAGTCAAGTGGAAATTCGATTTGAAATCAAGTCGGATTTAAGAGTCAAGTTAATTGGAAGTTATGGAGATGGAAGCTAAGCCGATTTAAAATTAAGTCGATTTGATAGCTAAATGGACCAGAAAATTAAGGAAATTCGAAATTATAGCGATTTGAAATTAAGTCGACTCAAATGTCTTAGTCACTTGGGGGCTCAGGAGGATTGAAACTTAGTTGATTGGACAGCTAATTGGACCAAAAAGTCAAGTCGATTGGAAATCAATTCGATTGCATAGCTTAAGGACGAGAAATTCAAGGAAAATTTTAAGCTAAGTCAATTGGAAATCGAATTAATAAGCAAAGAATCAAGTTAATTGGAAGTTCAGGAGATTCGACAGCTAGTTAGACCAAAAAATCAAGTCGATTGGAAATTGAGTCGATATAAGAGTAAAATTCAGTGGTAAGTTCAGGATATTGGCAAGTCAAGACGACTGGAATGATAAGTAGAGTTCCAGGCTATCGTTCGTTAATCCTCCCTGCATGTTCATATCATCTGCCTAGCTCCCATTAATGCGTTTGATATCGTATGCATTTCTACTGTAAAGCGAATACCGGCTTCCCTAGAAAATCTCAAGCTACAATGGCTGTTGAGCAGTACAGCCAACTCTTCGAATGCGAACTCATGAAATTCGAAATATTGCTAATTATAACAAAATTATCAGGTCCTTTGAAAATCTCCAAGCAAATAACCTCTATCATTCGAACCTCTAGAATCTGGTTCTCTATAAATCGAATTCTTTGTGCTTCAAACATTTAACAATATCCAAAGAGTTCGAACTAGACAGACAGAACCAGTTGAGGGTAGCTTTAACTGCGTTGCATACTCGATTTTGAGCGCTGCAGAAACCAGAGACAGGGCTCTAAGTTTTTTCTAGGGAAGTGGACTTTATGAGGTGGCTTCCCGTAGCCTTCGTCACTAATGGTGTTCCTGTTGTGACACGTGCAGGCTTCGAACTCACAACCCCTGTGTTTCTGAGTCCGTATGCTTAACCACTGCACCACTAATCTGTACCAATTCGTGACAAGCTTCTGAGTGTTTCCCAGGAAATTTTTTTGTTGGAATGCGAAATCTTCGTGGCAGTTCACCTATTTGATTAACCCGGTTGACAAAAAACGCCTTCAGCCAAATATTTGAAGCATTTTATTTGCTTGACAACTTGCTCTTCTGAGATATATAGTTTCAATCTTGTGAACCAATATTAACTAAGGTTTGATTAAATTTCGTCAACTTTCATGTCGGAAATCTTAGGTTGAAGTTCGTCACGTAGGTCACTTTCGGCTAACAAGTTTTGACAACATTGGTTTCACTGTAAGTTAACTAATTGGTCTAAGACTGGAATAGACTCCCTTGCTTTTCAAGGATATTCCAAATCACACTGGCGGATCATTCGGCTGCTTCAAGCCTTTGGTGTACAACAGGCAGGGTACAAAGTATTGATTAAGCTTATCGAGTAAAAGCACGCCTTCTCTTCAAAAGTACCCATTACAAGAAAACAAAATTTGCAGGGCTTTGTGGATGCTTGCCTTGACAGATAATTTGGTGCTCTTGTTTATGCTTTCTGTTCATCCCAACATGACCAACACCACTGTCAAATTTTGCGTCACGATAGAAAAAGTCTATCATCAATTTACGTATGAAAAATCATTAATCCAATTTTTCCGAACTCTGGTCAATGCAGACGGCTGAAAAGGGCAAAAGGTCTGTAATGGTATTGTAATAGATTGAAGATGTTTAAATTTATCGAATAGTGCAACCATGCATGTTCAACTTGTTTAGGCAAATCTACGCCAGTCTACATAAAGCAAGAAGATCGATGTCAGCAAGGGCATGCGGTTCGTGGAAACTCCAGGCAAAATTAAATTGATCCAGGGAAGGAGTTTGCACCAGCGAATGCACTTAGATAAATTATATCTAATGCGAAAAGCAAAAATCAAGTTGGGTTCCACATTGGGAAGGAGCTATTGAATACTTTATAAGAAAAGATTACTGTACAGACAACCCATGCCATTTGCGTTGCGGGGGGGGGGGGGGGGGGGGCAGAATGCTACCGGATCCCGAGCATGTACTTAAACCTCTGCGCAAAATATTTATATTCAAGCCAGAAATATGGCGAATTCACGGCACTAAAACTCCTGGAACATGTTGACACGACTCGCAGTAAAGTTGAGTAGGCCACTGAAACTGCATGTGGAATGTTGATCACTTGGACTCTAGTCAATTTACCATTCGTTTAGTTTGTTTTTGGTACAGGCCACGGGGTGTACTATGAAAAAGCCCCATCAGGGAAGGAAGAGAACGGAGAGAGAGAGACTCGAAGAGAGAGAGAGACTTCGGAGAGAGAGACTCTGACAGAGAGAGACTCTGAGAGTGAGAGACTCTGAAAGTGAGATACGATCAAACCAACTGATCTTGGGTTTGAAAGAAGAAATGCTAAATACATTCCATAGATTGCAAGTTCGTGGATTAATGATGAGTTCTGGTGTAGAGTTCATGGATTGGGAAATTTTGAAAGGGTGTGGGCGGACGGAGCTTTTAGTGGTCTGATTCTTACAATGAAACAAGGCTTACTGTTCGTTATGATACCTTAAGCAGTTCTGATGTACATCATATAGACGGAAATCAAAGCGCTGGAATCCGTGTATTCCAGACAGATCTCGCCTATACATTCCACGATAGAAATCGAAGCAATGGAGATGTAGGGAACTATTCACGTTCTGCTCGATGACCATCTGATCCTCTTTAGTGGTCATAAAACTTTGCCTCGAGGAAATTCTGGAACATTGAACAAACAAAATGTGGAGAATTTTTTCAAGGAATTTTAGGAAAGATTTCTACAAGAAAGAAGATGGAAGATCTATGTGAGTTGTCTATAAAAAGTGAAATCAGGCGTTGAAAAGCTTTTATGGAATGAATCGCAATATTCTTCTCACTTCAAAGAAACCACACGTGCATTTACAGTGATACGCGTCACAAGATGATTTTTAGTAAGTTATGTTGGGGAGAGGCCATGCTGGCCTAGACAAGCTCGAACAAAGGTGGAAATAAAGAAGTGAGAGGCTAACAGGAGATGAAGATAGCATATAGTTTATTTACTCGTTTTTATTGCAGCTAACGACTGGCAATTTCGATTGGATATCAATAGGTATGACGAGTACCCAAGAACAGGAGGCAGCCCTTCCATTAATATGGCATTGTTTCATGACAAGAGGATCTGATCTAACGAGATAACGAGTATTCAGGCCGTTCATTTATTCATCTAAAAACAAGATTAGTTTTTAAATGTTTATCGTTATGATTCGTATCTACTTCCACGATTTTCGCACATTGTTTGTAAACTTTATGGAGTCATGACAAATATAACCGGTAGCAAGTTCCTTTTCTCGCCGCACCTTACCCCAAGATTTACACACGTAATTATCAACTGTTGCGTAATCGATGGTAGACGCAAGAAAAATGCACTAGGGTGTGTCGCAACCTGCTCAATTCACCAGCAACAAATGACTCTAGTCAAAATGATTCTGTTGACACCCCAAAACCCCGATACCAGAGTGAGCCTTAATAGGGGGATTCTTCTATGGAGCAAATACTGTAATTCAACTTGACAGATCTCTTGCCATAGGGGGGGGGGGGGTGTCAAAGACTGGATCAAGGTGTCCTCTACATGGCTTTGGAGTAACTCGAAGCAGTTCCGAAGTGAAGGTGAAGCATCACCCGGTAAATGGATGTAATCACAAAATTTCACTTCATTGTAAGGTCGAAATAAGTTCAATACGCAGAGCAATTATCGACTATTACTTAGTATACCTGTCGCCGCCGCATTCAATTCACAAGCTTCAGGCCACCCCCCCCCCTCAATTATTGCTGAGTGCACAAGAGAGGAAATCGAGAAACGTGGTCTAGAAATCGACAAAATTATTCAGCGTAGTGTATGCGTGACCTAACGACTTTACCATGTATCTAATATATCATAACAACATATCATGTCGTGTCATACCATACCATATCACACAATATTATACCATATCATATCACATCATATCATATCATATTACGCCTTACCATATCGCATCCTATCATACCACACTATATCATACCAATCATATCATATCACATCATATCATATCATACTACACCTTACCATATCGCATCCTACCATATCACATTATATCATACCAATCATATCAGATCATATCACATCATATCGTATCAAACATAGCTTGGGATGAACTATGCTGTTTTTCTGTTTGGGAAAGGCTCTGGTGTCCTTTGCGAAGCCCAGCAAAGGAAGAAAGAGAAAGGCTACAAGAACTATGAAGTAGATCAACGTTATTGATTTTGAATATGAAGTTGACGACCATGACAAGTTGTAGGATTCTGGAAAAGGGAGATGTAGCTAAGATGTACCATAGATTGATCGTTGTAGGCATGAATGGTGATCTGTGTGAATGGGTACGTGACTTGGGCAGTGGAATTCGGATGTTCACTATCCATCACAACAACGGCGACAATATAAACTTATATACGGTTCTGGGTGGCAAAACTGAGGCGAAGCTGATAAAACACGTGCAGCTTCACGCAGTTGAGATTCGATGCATCCAAATTCCAAATCAAAGTCTCCTTCGTTGCTCGAGGCGGTTTTAAGCTTTAATCAAGATCCAAATATCGTCTTGTCATCAAGATAAATATTATCATGAATGGTCTATTAAAGCTTTAATAAACAGGTCCCAATAAGCCGATTCGAGGCTAAAATTTTATAACCTACACTGTCAACGGAAATTAGATCTGAAAGCTGGGAGAATTACTGGTAGCAGAAAATATTATACTGCGTTCTAATAGACTCGTCAATATACCATCAGTTTAATTTTGCTATTGTTGATCTGAATTTTCTATCCTAGAACGTCTGTTTTTCCAATGAATGAATCAACTTGTGACAAGTAATTTAAACCAATTATGTAACTCTGCATGAGAATTCAGACTACTTTTTATGATATCTTCCCGGCATCAAAAGTTTGATTATTTGACAATAACAAGCTTTTTGCTTATGGAGCAAGGTCCAGGTCCTTCTCTAAATGTGACCCCAACTCGTGATTCCTACGCCTGTAATTACAGAGAGTTGGTGAGACTCTATTTACTGTAATAGGTAATTTAGTTCAGGGTGGATTCGAAACATTGACCGTAGGATCGCTGTGCAGGAATCTTACCACTGAACTGTCCTAGCAGCACCATAGAATACATCGGAATATTGCATCAGTGCTAATCTTTGGGTGACAGTAAAATCAATATCTTCTTTTTGCTAGATTTGTGGTCGAGTTGATCATTGCTTATCGTTGCCATCTTAAGGAATTGTCATCCTGCCGACGGAAGTTACTAATTTTGCGGTAGCACTTCCCTTGCATCAGTCATTTATGCAAGTAGGCCTTGAAATTTCTTAAATTCAATGCTATGAAGAATTCAGGTCTTCGCTTTGATAACGTATATCATTCTCGTGAATACGTAGCCTTGTGTCACAACCTGGAGCAAACTATTTATAGCAGGTTGTTTGTGGGGAATTTGATGGTAGAAAGCTTCATTGTTGAAAACAATTTAGTCACAGAATCCAGTGGCAATTAATTCTATACATCTAGAGAATGGAAAACTTAGTTGGCTTTAAGTGCAAATGTACTCGAGTCAGTGTTGGAATTCGCCTCCACAGTCGATTTGCGCCAATGGTTCTATTATGATTGTACAGCAGGTTACCAACTATAAGATCATCGACATAGGTTTTAGGTCAGCTTCTCTATAATTTCAATTGGGCAAAAGATTCCTTTAGAAACGCCAATCACCTACTAATGCTTTCTACAAAAACCTCTACGATATAATTGTTTTCCGATATCAAGTGAATAAAACGGGAGAGCTTTGGTCTTGCAGGGACTTCCAGCATGCAGAGATGTGTTTAACAGACGAAAACTTGTCAAGAGGTTGAAGGTGGATATTGCTTTGGCTGTATTAAGTACGACGTCTTGTTGAAACCACTCTGATTATAAAGCAACAAAAGTTCTTTCTCAACTAAACTTAGAACTCTACCCTCTTGAAAGCCAGAGACTTTGGTTGCTCAAAAGCTCCCGTTTCAAATCGAATTTACTGCTTACAAAAAATTATTTATCTAATTTGGCTTGCAATCATTGTAGCTCTTTCTAAGTACGTCGACAGATTCAAATAAATATCAATGTATTCTCTTTCTGGTTTGAATGCTCTTCAATTTATTTAAGATTAATAAGACAATAATAGATAGATAGGCATAGATAGATAGGCATAGATAGATAGGCATAGATAGATTGGCATAGATAGATTGACATAGATAGATAGCCATAGATAGATAACCATAGATAGATAGCCATAGATAGATAGCCATAGATAGCCATAGATAGATAGATAGCCATAGATAGCCATAGATAGATAGATAGATAGATAGATAGATAGATAGATAGATAGATAACCATAGATAGATAGATAGATAGATAGATAGTTAGTTAGACAGATAGATATACACAGGTATATATAGATAGATATATAGATCAAACTTGACATGCACGAAAAGCAAACAGAAAATTGAAGATGCATGCCAGTTTAACGATATATTATTCTCGTATAATCATGACCAATTACCACCAAATTGCTTCAGATTTCAGCCTAAATGAACTTGTTTGTTTCAGAATGACGTCATTCTATGATACCGTTGGTACTAAATGCATTTGAAAACTTCGAAGAAAAGATACACAATGCTAAATACGACTGCAACTTTGATTTTGAAAATTGAATAAATTTGGACAAGACAGGCTTTATACGAATATATTTATACATAATAAGTAAGTGGGCTTGTTTCTTTCGCAAAATGCCACTATGTCTCGCTTGCAAAGTCAGCACATAGCTTGGCTGAAATCACCCACTGAAGACTAGTAAATATTCTGCGTTTTGAATTTTCATTCAACACGATCGATCAATTAGTTCGTATCTAAAGACGCGCCATAGTTGCACGTGGTAGGGCCGTGTATAGAAGTCAGTGGCCTCGGGTAGGGGCCACAAAAAGAACAAGCCCTGTAGGTGACGGTATAAGCTTCAAGGGACTCAGCGATGCAGGATTTTTACAACAACATTCAGCAGTCTTATTATCTTTTTGTGGGGACGATTTTGCATCAGTCCGCCTGCTTTGTGCCATGAACGTGAGACTGGTCTCTACACTGCAATACTTCCGGAATCGCCGAGTTCTTCGAGTAGATAAGCTTGATAATTTACAACGAGCCTCCTTTATAAACATTAAAGGCTTGAGAGAGCGAGAGAGAGCAATCATTGTAATCTAGGACCACCTTAAGACACATCTGCAATTCGTCTCAATCCAATAAGGCTCATACCATTGTAAAGGTAGCCTTACGAAATAAAGTGGGACCGCACAATATAGAAATACCCTTAATGTGTCCTATAAGGCGCACCCTAACCCCAACCCTGCAGTAAGGACAAGTCAGAAAACATCGCTACAGCCCATTAAATTGTGCTTCTTCCAAATGGGGTTACTCTACATACAGCCTCCTTTCCTTGTCTGCAAAGACACTTTCCATGCCTCAAGGATCATGATTCTATGTGAAATAGCTTTTTGAATGCTAGCACGGTATTTAGTGTTTGACAACATGGAATTCACCCATAGACGAGAATCAATCATACGCAGGAAAACTATATGCTACTAACATAGATCAACGACAAATCTTTCATGCAAGCAAAAAAATTGGGTGTTCGTATGCGGTAATTATTGATTTATTTGGCCAAAAGTTTTTTGGTGGAGCGTTTACCTAAGAATCTCAAGGCTCCGGATCGCAAAATTTTCCCCACAACCCCATGAACATGAGCGTATGAGTAGTAGAGTTCGGGTAAGGTGGCCTAGATGTTCCCTGTTTCAGGTCTTAAAGAAAAGGGGGAGACTTCTTCGATATTGGATTGATAAAGAAATACCATCACCGAGAGCAATTTGCATTTTAGTTCATTACTGACTTCATTCTACGGTTCAGGAAAGTCATCCCATGACAATAATTCGTTCTTAGGTGCGCACAGACTCATTATGTTGCCTATAATCCTGACAAACTACTACTATCCAGAGAAATTAGAACAAAAATTGATTACTCTAAGATAAGATAAAACACAGTATGAAAGAGAGTGTGGCAGAGTACACAAAAGTAACCAAGACTTAGAAAGGATGAAAACGCCATGCAACACCCTGGCTTGGTGCTGACATCCCAACGCGCCTCAACACACAATATATACATAAATATCTAGCGGATATAAAATAGAATATGCAGACTATGGAAATTCTAAAGTCAGAGATAAAATCCTCAACAAATTCAAAATGGAAAATATTGGTGTTGTGAATTGTTTGCCCACAAATCATTCAGAAAGGCTCATGTAGGACCAGCCATTTCAAATTCTATAATACTGATTTCCCCTTTCTCAAAAAACGATACAAAAATTGTGAAAGCAAAGGGAAATACCCCACGTTATTTAACAGCACTTTGCGACATTGTGGGCCGCAAAGTAGTGAATTTGTCCTCTACGGGTTGAACTGAAGAGCAAGGTCCAACGTTGCTTACCTTATTCTCGCCAACAACTTGGTAGTTCTTACAGCTTGTGCACTCGTGGGCTCCAGGTCCGGAACACCCCTCCAAGCATTCGACATGACACCTAACTCCTTCCTGACCCGGAACGAACAGCTGGTCATTCACGTTCGGGTACTGAACACCAGGCCGGTACTCTGTCCCATACATCACCAACTGCCATTCATGAAGAAGGCCGCTACCTTTGTCACCTGTTGAAAAACAAGCGATTACCCTTGAGTTTACGTATACATGGTTAGCAGTTAAGCGGGGTTGTTGTGAATCCCTACCGTGCGGGAGTCCAGGGTTCTAGGTTCCGTATTTGCGGGTACCTACTGCACCATGGCTTAGGTCGCACGTCTTTAATAGCAAGATGCCCCCCAAACGTTCATTTCGAGTAGGAAACAACTATACCTTGCAGGTATCAATTACATACCATACTCGATACGAAAGGGGGCAGGCGGCAGGCGGCAGGCGGCAGGCGGCAGGCGGCAGGCGGCAGGCGGCAGGCGGCAGATGGCAGAAGCAGTGCCGCAGGTGCCTCTACAGAAGAGGATTTCACGAGGAAGAGGATCTGTACAGCACAGTCCATGTCAAGCGTAGCATGAACTAGACCGTACACATACAAAGCCATGCCCACATAGCCATGCAAACATGCCGGCTCCCCCTGAAAACCGTTCAAACAAGACAATTCCCAAGCAATAGAAAAAAAGGCAACGTTGGTTCATACCACTTACCATCTATTTCCATCTTCCATTGGCCATACGGGTTCTCGCCCCAGAAATGAGTTGAAAGCAATTCCCAGTTTTTGAAGGCTCCACGTGGTTTATCCAACTTACGCTTACCAAGGACTCTGCTTCTCGTACCCATCGGTGATGTCAGGTATATGGAAATTAATCCACGGCTTGAGTGTGCCAGACTGACCACAATGTGCGTATGTTCCAAATAGCGAACGTAATTCCTGGTACCTTTACAAGCTCTAGTGTCGATATTGATGGAGAGTTTCTCGTGGCTGTCAATCAAACTAGACACACAGAGAAACATTAACCGGACGGTTGATGATGACAAATTTTTGTAAATATATAATCAGACTTTTTCCACTTTCAGTTCTGAGAAACTAACTGCCGTGGGCCATGCACTAGAAACTGGTATTGTATAACATAACATGATATAATATCATATTATACTATATTATGTTATATCATATTATACTATATTATATTATAATATATTATATTGTATTATGCTAAAAAAAATTCAAGAAGGGTGGCCCTTTAGCCGTAGCTGCTTTGCAACGGCCCCTCCATTAAACACAAACATGGTCAGAAAGAAAAGTTTGAAAGACTGATTGCAATCTCTACCTAAGATCAAATGAAAAGTTGTGTACAATATTGATAAGTAGCTTATTAAAAATGCAATGCTAAGAAGAAGAGTAGAAAATTAGAATAGCAGGAACGTGTTGGCTTTAGTGCGCATCGAAGAATTTTCAAAGGAGGCAAGGCTAGTTCGGACGCAATCGTGCTAGTTTCTATGATTTAAGTAGCATTCTGCGGCTGCCAGATGCAATCCGACTAAGGAAAGGAACCATACGGTAATGTACAAGAAAGACGAATCAGATATAGCTCAACAAGTCCCGGCATCTTGCTCCTATACGCAAGAATTGGAGAATGCATTGAAAAGCAACGCTATACTCACAGAGATGGCCTAGTCAGCGGTGTCTTGCAGATATGCTGTTCAGATACAAGCGACCACTTTTGTGCCAAATCGACCAAGGCGCCTCCATCGACCAATCCGAAGCCGAATTTTGGACTGTACTTAATCTTGGCACCATTTGTTCGTACATCGCTCTGGTCCAAGTTCTTTATGTTTGCAGAGTTCACCAGTAGGTGTTGAACATCCCTCCACGTGAGATCAGGGCTGGAAAAATAGGTGAGATGAAGTGAAACGCACTGAGCATAACAATATATTCACATGTATATGAGAATTAAAAATATATATATACCATCTGTGAGTATATGTTTAGCTGAAGATTGTCAAACATGAAACTCAGAGTTCTAAACTAGTACTGGTTTTTCTCTCTCGTACTTCGATAAACAAATGTATATATATATATATATATATCTAAATATATATATATATATATATATATATATATATATATATATATATATATATATTTATATATATATATATGAACATAAAAACCTGAGGCATGGCCACATCTAAATATAAAACAATCGGAATACTCGGAATACTTTTACATTTGCCTTAAAAATTATTCCGGTTGTTTTATATTCATATAAATAGATATATATATATATACATATAAACAAATATATGTACTTATATGTAAATATGTATTCATAAATACAAATATATATACACATATTTATATAAAAATGTTTATATATGAAAAATGATTGCTATAGTGCCACTGTGCTTAATGTCCCGGTTTCGATCCCATATTTATGTTCGTTTCCGAATGTCCTTAAGCTGTCCACCTAACAGCAAGAGGGAATGATGCAAAGCTGACGGTAGCTGAGTGTAGCGGGGAAAGGAAAAAGGAGAATATTTCACGATAGCATTGCTCAAAACATTACTTATCGTACAAGGTGTTTCCGAACTCTCGTATCGACTATGCGACTCAGTTCAACTTTTTTCTAATGCCAATAGGTTTTGTCATATGAAATCGAGAAAAGCGATTGAGGTCTTTGCATACATGAGCTTAGGAAAGCCATGCACACAGAATTATGAACGCAAACGAGAAACAACCCGAGGCAAGAAATTAAAAGATCTGGTAAAAGCAATTTAGCAGATGGCCGTGACATACTTTGCTTCCAATGCGAGAGCGACAAATCCAGCAATGAAAGGAGCAGCAACAGATGTCCCAGTGTGTCTAGACGTACATCCGCCATTCAGATCTGCAGTTAGCTATAAAAATTTGGGCGAATGAAAATATACCGGAAAATCAATACATCAATGCAATAGAAAAAGCCAGCAGTAAGAGGCAGAAACAGGTGTTCTAGCATGCCTAGATAAGCATCCACTATTCAGATCTGCAGTTAGCTACAAAATTTGGGCCGATAAAAATACAATGGGAAACAAATACATCAGCTTCACAATCAATTGACACTGTTAGAAAGGGACCCTGGTGCAGTAAACACTGCTCTACCAAAGGCAGCCGCTCGTCTATTCATGAACTTCATTTCATTGATCCCTTTCAAGTGAGCGGTCCCATTCATGACAAGTGGGTGACTCTCTTATGGATCTTGCACCTAAAAATAAATCTTTTTGCAGGCACACAATATTGTTCAATTTTCCTCTTTTGCGTTGCGAAATGGTGCAGAATGCAAAACCATTGGCCTTATCGATCTCATTATAGGAGTGCCATTGATCTTACTTACAATACGATTATCTGTCAAATAATCTCCACCACCGTATGACGATATCAAAGTCGAAGAGCACTGCTCGAGGTAATATGGTTGCAAGCCGTATGAAGTTGCTGCACCAGCTGATATTGTGTAAATACTATTCGTGTATCCATCGCAGTTGCAATCATCGTTTTCCCCGCCGTTTCCAGAAGCCCAAATGAAGATACTTCCCTTTCCATTTCGCCCCTGAGACGAAACAAAAAAGAGGACGGTTTTCATGACGATATTCCTGGAAAACAAAACGGGATACTCGATCTAGGAAAACATCGTTGAGTCGTGCTATGCTGCAGTCTCCTTGCTTTTGCTGCCACTCGCTTATTTTCTATTCGCAAAAGCATCCATCACTCCGGTGCAATTTAAGATTCTGATTTTGGGGCGAGCGCTGCATACTCGATTTCGAGCGTAGCAGAAACCAGTGACAGGGCTCTGAGATTTTCTAGAGAAGTGGAATTCATGAGGTTGTTTCCCGTTGCCTTCCTCGCCAATGACGTTTTAAAAGTGATACACGGGGGAATGTAACGGAAAGCACCAAATACTATGAGGTGAAATAGGACATGTATGGCAATTGCATAGTCACTTTAATGAACCAATAAAGATACATGGAGGTCTTAGTGACTGAAGCCTGAGAATCATTTCGTACAAGTGTGAAAGACGTATGAACGGAGAAGCTAGATGTGAAGATTGCATATGACATAATTAAAGAAAAACGGCACTGCCTGGGAAAGCATGGATGCTGAGAAAGGTTTGCTTCCTTGGAGGCACAGGAGAAAGAACTCTTGAGTGACAGAACGAGAGGTGAAGTCTTCGTCCCATCCACCACCCGACATGAAGGGCTGTCACACTATGTACTGCATTCAATGCTCGATTTCGAGCGTAGCACGACACTGAGACAGGGCTCTGGGTTTTTTCTACGGAAGTGGACTTTATGAGGTGGTTTTCCAGTGCCTCGTTACCAAATGGCATTCTTATTGTGACACGTGCAGGATTCGAACTCACAACCCATGTGTTATGAGTCCGCATGCTTAACCACTACGCCACGGCACCACCCAGCCTGCGTTACCAAATAAAGACTAAAAGATTAATTGCATATTGTAATCAGGGCTTCGTATTGGTAGCCCTTCGAAAATCTACTTTTGTTGAAGTCCAACCATCTCTGCATGAAACGAAGCGAAATACCGATATCATGAAAAATGCCCTGCAAGAATGCATACTGAAGAGAGACATTAAAATTGCTGCCCTGTTGAAACATTAGCATCTAATCAAGGTGCAAGCTAGGCCTAAAACTCACATAGCGAATTCCTTCCTTAAGAGCTTGTTTGGTCATGTTACCAGGGCCGTCCACAGTCATCCCATCGTCATCTGGTCCCCAGCTGGAGCTGTAAATGTCGACATAATCCCGTCGATGAGTCAATGAGCTCGCTTCGACCATGTCTGTCACTTCACCGTCCAGCATTCGGATACCTTGGAGTGAAACGAAACGCGCTTAGATACGTTGTGTGTTGCTCCTTACAACCGGACATTCACAAGCGATTTTACTCGTGCAAGTACCGAGAGAGAGCCAGAGAAAGAGAGGGAGAGAGAGAGAGAGAGAGAGAGAGAGAGAGAGAGAGAGAGAGAGAGAGAGAGAGAGCCAGAGAAAGAGAGAGAGCCAGAGAAAGAGAGGGAGAGAGAGAGAGAGCCAGAGAGAGAGAGAGACCCTGAGAGAGAGAGAGGCCCTGAGAGAGAGAGAGACCCTGAGAGAGAGAGTAATGGTCAAAGCAAGGGATCCTGTCTTGACTTCAGTTCTTTTCACAATGTTCTGGAAAATCTCCAACTCCCTGCGTTTCACTTAAATGAACATTAGTCAACCAGGAAAACACGGGTATTAGATTCTAAAATACAGGTATGACGTTGATGCTCGTAGGTTTTCAATTTTAATCACGACTTCTTCCTAGCAATTGAAAGTGGATTTTTTGACACTGGTAGGCCTTTTGCGTATCTAGCAGTGTTCGGACGACGTGACAAAACCAGGAATGATCAATTATACAGTGCATCAAAAAAAGGAATACAGACTACTAGACATGGGTTTATGATAACGATGAGCGATTAAATATTACAGTGAGAAAAGCTAAACAATGTAATTCATACATTGAAATAGCATGCAAGAACGAAGACGCATGGCTCTAATCACTAAGGCGATATTTTTGTCACCTTAGAAATTAATTTATTGAAATTAGGGAACTGAGAAATGAAGCAGCAAGAAATCTTATTGGCTTCAAGGACCTCGCTGTTACAACGTAACTCCCTTTGGAGATTCCTTCCTTGAACTATTGTGTCCTATTTTCATCAAGACTGAAGGATAACTGTGATTGAAAAATCAGATACTCTTCTTGAAACGATTTTTTTTGTAAATATTTTAATTACCTCGACCAGTTTTACATTGTATTAGGATTAATGCCATTGATTTTTTGATACTTTTTAATTTTAACAGGGTCCTTGTTGATAACAATACTCTCTAGTATAGATAACATATATTATATATATTTTACCCTTTATAAACATGTATATCATTATAATCATTGTTATCATTATTATTATACATACCGAAACACTAAGCAAGTTTTAAAGGCAGTGCGTCAGAACCATACTGATAAACTCCGATCTAGCTTAACCTCTCAAGGCTTTCTCATTACTTTCCTCCTGAATCACCCTTGAAAACTGTAAATTCACTCTTGTCGTCTGCCCAAAGTAAACTACCATAAAACATCTGTAACTTCACTGTCAGGTGCCTTAATAACACACTTGCAACTCGGAAAATCTCACGCTGTGGAATCTCTCCCAAATGTCTGATTGCTCCTTTTTTTCCAGCCAGAGTCAATCTTGCGATTCGTTCATTCAGATGTGTAGCGATCTAACCATTGACAAAGCACATATTAACTACATCATTACTAAATTATCAACTATAATCATTCGCACAACTTACTACATATTCTGTATGCGTAATAAACCCTGGACTAACCCAGATCTTCTTTCCTACTAACAGTCTCCTTGCAACCTTTAATTCTTCTTATTAAATTTTTTTTTTTCTATTCGTCATCTTATTATTCTATTTATTTATTCATTCATTTTTTTTATACTAGAAATACCTGTAATTAGGTCAGCCGAATAATAATTACCCATTATCAGTGATATTTGAATTTGTATATTTAGTTCATATATCAAAATGAAGTCTTAAAAATTATTATAGGGATTTGCAGCTTGAATGATTCTTGATGATATTTACGTAGTGCTGCTATCAATAATTGATTTGCCACTGCCGCATGACTTTGACAAGGCCCTCATATCTCGTGACTTTGTCCTTTTGTTTTTAGAAAACTGATTGATTGATATTCTGCTGTTGTTCAGCTCTATAATGCTGTGCTCGGTATCACAGAAGCAGTTTTTTGTCGACACATGGATTTGACTATTTCATCATTTTTCACATTTCAAAGTAGAAACGCATTTCATATTTGATATCCGCAAAGTTAAACCCATTCGCGTTCAAAGGTGAACAGCTCAGCATAACTCCAATGATGCTAGTCCATCGACTTCCCAGTTCATTGACTTCTCGGCCCTATGACGTCAACGTTAGCACATCTCTGGAAGCAAACGGAGAATCCGTTTGACCCACACGTGAAGTCGCTCTGTTTCACAAAATGTAAAACGGACAAACAAATCTTTCTCTGCCCTTTGAACTATAATCGAGACCATTAAGGTACATTGGCTTGAGATGGATTGACATTTAGGCTGGCTTTACAAAGAACAATTGCCTCCAAAATGCTTTCTTGGTTTAGTCATCAGAATTGAGAGCTAAGACTCGTACTGTAAAATGTACCCACCTGACGGACGCAAGCATTTTGTGACAACAAGGCTAGGTATTGAATCTTGTCAAATAATCAAATATACTTTGTAGCCACTGGCGAAAAAAATTCAAAATGAAAGGAAATAATTCGCTTATACATTTCCCGGGTAACTGCTCAAGAATCAGAACAACAGAGAGGTAAATTGGATTACTATCCTTACCTCCGATTCTTGCGTTGTAAGCCACGCCCACGATGCAGAAGGAATTGTTCGCCTCCGCTGCGACTTGTCCTGCGCACCGCGTTCCATGCTTGTTACGAATTTTTCTATAGAAATAGGGAAAAAACATTGACGCAAAGGAAAACGTTGCTGGAATTGGATTTTTAGATTTTAGATTTCTGAACTGTTATCTTTAAATTCGATACGTTAAAGCAATCTGCTGTACCTCTGTAGCATCACTGCATATTTCTTTGCTTTTCTTTTCATACGTCGCTTTGATTAACAACAGTTATCAAGACGTCCCTTTTTACATTTGGTTTCCTTGTGCGAAGATAAGAATTCCGAGCTGGGCAAAAAGAACATCGAAAAGATGTCCCCGTGGCACAAATAAACATATTGAATCGAAAAGCGAGCATATGAAAGGTAACTCGTCTTTATCAAGTCATATTTCAGGAGATTAAAATCATCGTTTACTTTCTTCCTTGCCATCTATTGAAAACCATACAAAAATATATTACAGAACTACTATACCGTGGAAAGGGGCCCCATTATTACAATGACTTTACTGCGATACTATGATGAGCAAAACTATATTTGTTCAGTAATTATGTTTGGGAAAGGCCATGCCGGCCTGTACAAAGCCCCAAAAATGGACGGATGGAGGTGAAAGGCTAACAGGAGAGAAAAATGAGATCAAGTTAATATGCCTATTCACTGGCCGGTACATGAAATTTATGCATATAAAAATGAATTAGATAACAAAAAAAGGGTTAACAGGAGAGAAAAATGAGATCAAGTTAATATGCCTATTCACTGGCCGGTACATGAAATTTATACTCATAAAAAATGAATTAGATAACAAAAAAGGGGTTAAAGGAAATAAATACGATTTATACGAACACAAAATCATTAAGTGCAATAAACTTGAAATTAATCAAGTTGACCAAGGAATCAATTAATCAAGGATGAAATGAAATGTCCGTTTCCAGCCATCTCCATATCAAAATGCATAGGAGAATCGTGATGAAAGCAATGTACAATGAAAGTCAAGAGATGACACGAATGACGAGCGATTGGTAAAAACGGTCCAAAATACTCATCAACTCAATAATTCAAGGGGAGAATTTTGCTAATTTCTAAGAGGTTCTTGTGCACAACTATGACATTACAAAAGAGATTGATTGGACATAACACATTTGACTCGATACTTACTCGTTATGGTCAAGTAATAGCCTTGGGAATGGATCTGGATCGTTATCATTGTAATCGTAACTTGCATTTTTATCCTGAAAGAAGAAACCGTCGATTAATTTCTTCTCAGACGGTATTAGTTACACGAAAATACCCGAGTAAAACTTGTGAAGAAATTCCAAGCAAAAAAATTAATTGCTGTATGTTTGACACTTCACTTACATTGCCCACATAGGCCTAAATACTTTCACAATCATAGAATGCTCTATTTTGAGCTTCAAAAGAAAGATGAATATGATGACGTGGATAATGATGATAATGATGATAATGATGATAATAATTTTTTTTTTAGTGGGTTATGTTGAGGAAAGGCCATGGTGACCTATACAAAGCCCCAACAAAGGAAGAAAGAAGAAAGCGAGCAGCTTAGAGGATAGAGATGATGATGATGATGATAATAATGATGATAACGATGATGATGATAACGATGATGATGATGTGATGATGTGATGATGATTACGATGATGATGATGTGATGATGTGATGATGATGATGATTACGATGATAATGATGATGGTGATGATAATGATGGTGATGGTGATGGTGATGATGATGATTACGATGATAATGATGATGGTGATGAAAATAATGATGATGATGATGATGATGATGATGATGATGATGATGATGATGATGATGATGATGATTACAATGATAATGATGGTGCTGATGCAATTGCTTCCTTTCCAACGTTCATTTGACGTGATGGAGCACGGCAGTTGGGAAACAAAGCTGAATGGTGTTCTTCACAGAGAAACTGAATGGACCTTTTTTCGTCATCCAATTGCGGGATATACTCACGTAATTCTTCCGAAGTTCTCTGTGTGTATATTCGACACCTGTGAAAGAGCAGAGCCAATTAGACCTAATATTGATCCAACAGAGTGGTTTACATTAACAATGAACAGTGATGAAAGGGTCAACGAAGCGCCACTGTGAAATGAATTGAAAGGCGAAACCACGTCGCTATTCGAATCGCAGAGCACTGTGATCTCAGATAATGAACTTATTGGCCTTACTTAAACTCATCAATAGGCCAACGGTGTTAACAAAGTCAATAAGCTTTAAATTTTATTACTGGAATTGGTCCAGTGAAAAAGTGGAGACTTGGATCAGAGTAATTAGATTTCTAGCTGACGTTATAGACTTTTAGGTAGTTTGAATAAAATTCTAAAGATAATTTCAGGACACTAAGATGGCTTGCTGTTCGTTAATTAGTTTCCCCAACGACGATATCAACACAAGCAACATTGCTGTATTCCATCGAAATCGCACAAAACTCACGCCATAATGGGAACTTACTGCCACCGCAACTTAATCATGGCTCGCAGTACCGCACCATTTCGAGCTCTGTATATTGATTATAGAAAACGTTTTACTGACAAAAACCGGTCGATTCACCAAAAAGTCATGATGCATTTTCTTGGCTGCATTTTTATTAACTAAGGCCATTGGAAAGCAACGTTTAAAATCAATGAAAATTCAAATTATTTCGCAATATCATAATGTACCTTCCGTTTCTTTTTCCATAACCAACGGCTTTCTTAGTGAATTACGTTATGGAAAGGTCATGGTGGCCTATGCAAAGCCCCCATAAAGGAAAAAAGAAAAAAGCGAAAGGCTAAGAGGAGACAGAGATGAGATCAAGTTTATTGATCTCAGATTTGAAAGATGGCAAATTGTAAGATTCAGGAAAGCAAGAAGAAGGCAAGACGTTTCATAAATTGCATGTTATTGGGACGAATGATGATTTATGGGATAGAGCTCTTGGACAAGGTAGCGAAACTTGGAAAGGATGTGAATGAGTCGAGCTTAATAACGGTTAACCAAAACTTGGTGCAGCAAAATCCATGTTTACCACACCCAGTCAAAATGTTCCTTTGCCCATTACAAAGCTACTGGGGTGGGCTGATGACGAACTTTCAAGTCAATCAGATGTCAGTGTGACGCCTCCGCGATATACGTAACGACCTAAATTATACTAATTGGCATCAGAATCCTTGCTTGACTCAAGGCGTTAAATGCGACAAGGCCCGAGGGTGCGAGCTTCAAACCGGATTTTATACGGACCTGAGCGGCCATAAAATTCAAGGCTTTAATCAGGAATTTAGTCCAACCTGTCCTCAAAATCGAGCGCAAGGATATCTGAACTTTAACAAACTAATGGGGAATGAAGCAAGACAATAGCTCAGTTATGCTCGCGCATGCGCACCATCTAAAAACCACGGTTGGCGGTAGGATCAGTGAGTATTCAGTCTAAGCCAACGGCCATATCGTCTTCATTCTATAAATCGAAGTATCACTAGAAAACAAGCACTTACCATCGTCTAAGATCGTAATCACCACATTCTTACCAGTGATACCTTTCTTCCAAGCTGGTAGAACATTCATGTCTTTGCCAGACCTCCGTGGATCTCTGTTGTTCTATGGGAAAGCAGATTAATACTTTTCAAATATAGAACAGAATAAATTTGTTTGTTTGTTTGTTTGTTTGTTTGTGCGTGCGTGTATGTGTGTGCATGTGTGTATGTGTGTAGGTAATATGAATGTTTTGAAAGGACATAAACATGTCAGCTATAAAAGCATGTGTTGATGGGAACTCTAATTGAAGGTTCAATCTATCCCTTCTTCTTAGCCTTTCCCTTTTGTTCCATTAAGGGCATTTTTATAGGCTACCTGAACCTTAACCAACTAAAAAACCTCGAAATGTAGCACTGACTTAATTTGAAATTCAGATTCAGGCCTTACATAAACCGAGCTCCACAAATTCGTGGCTGCTCTAGCATCGCTTTATAAAATCATTAGTAGAATTTGACTTAAGCACAATCACTGCACGACTTCAATTTACATAAGGTTGGTTGATTATAATGGTCAAAAATTGCTTTCGTTTGCATCGTTTCATTGATAAAAGCTAATCGAAGTTTCTGGTAGAAATTCATTCTGAATATGGACTTGTTTATAACAACACAGAAATAATCCAGCCAGTGCAATGCCAAAGGCTAGCCGGCCCCATAGACAATTGCTCCTTCACATCTACTGTGCCTCCATTTCGATGCATTCGTCTTTGGCCGTTTTAAAAAATGTCTAGACTTCATGTTTCTTCACGATGAAAATTTGTCATCACATTATCAAGCGACTTTCTGATCATCTTTAGGCATTTTAGGAATCATGAGGTGTAGTTATATTGAGAGGAAGGACCTGGACACTGCTCGATAACTCGACAAGCAAAAGGCCTCTCGTCGGCCAATCTACCTCCGTATGTT
Organism: Pseudorhiza aurosa; assembly: GCA_964026355.1. Classification (NCBI taxonomy): domain Eukaryota; kingdom Metazoa; phylum Cnidaria; class Scyphozoa; order Rhizostomeae; family Lychnorhizidae; genus Pseudorhiza; species Pseudorhiza aurosa. The sequence continues at coordinate 8,519,982 of OZ032122.1, forward strand.
TGGTAGAGAGCATACACAATATGGAGTGGCTACGAGGCTAGGAAGAAGTGCACCCGGGATGCATTGCGTTTGCTTTGCCCAATGCCAAGGTGGATGGGAAAGCCACCCCAGCTGTAAAATGAGCCATATCTCCGTGCCGTCAGAATCTAAATGATGTGAACAGAAACACGGAGATGTAACACCAAGCAAAATCGTCTTTTAGGCAACCGTCGACCATCGGAAGTGCAAACTACATTGGTACCGTTGGTAAATTGGCCAGGCGATTGGCAAGACATGCCAGACTGGTCTCTTATCAGTATTTAACGAATTCAAATATCAAACAATCCACTCTTAGACGCTTTGACGAACTAAAGTGCAATAGACGAGTCAATAATCTGTCCTTGGGCTTTGACTTCAACTGGGCAAAGGGTGAACTGGAATTTAAGACTGGGACACGAATTCAAACTGAATCGAGTGTGAGTTTAAGTGACTTTCTTGCGTCATGTCTTTCCAATTTCTTTCGCTCTATCAGCTATACACACAAATCAATGGATCTGCACAAAGGGCGTGCTTCGTAGATCTTGGAAATGCAATATCGTGTTTTGCCTGAGAATTAGTGGGGCAGTTGAAGCTTCACAGAAACTGTTCTCTCCTCGTCCTGGTTGCATTGAAAAGCGAAGCCAACCTCAAGACTCGAATTACACAGAGATCAAATACGGTTCCTTTCGTCCATTAGTATTCAGATATCAGCTGTGGCCTTCTTGCCTTTCAACGCAGAATGCTAGACTCTACTCAAAATACTTCAAACCGTCTTTCTAACAACGAAAGGTAGATCTCTGGTCGCTGTAAAGCCACGAGTATATGACCGTTCCTGACAATCGACGTATATATGCCGTATGTACTACTTGGGAGTCGTTCGTCTAGACTCGCAATGAAAAAAAGATTTCTCTTCTTTCGGGTGTGGTTCTCGTCTTGCAATCTCAAAATGACCGAAATCACAGTACCCCGCTATCTTTAGTGGGAGGTTAAAACTGCGCTGCATACTCGATTTCAAGCGTAGCAGAAACCAGAGACAGGGCTCTGAGTTTTTTCTCCAGAAGCGGATATTATGAGGTGGTTTCCCGTTACGCTCCAAATCGAATTTGCAACGCAGTTTTAACTATGACAGTGAAAAAACTATGAATAAGATCGATGACACGTCAAAGCCTCTTGAATCTTTCTAATGTTTGCGGAAGCGCGGCCGAAAAGTAAACAAATCGTCGAAAGCTTGAAGATTCGACTCATGGCTGTGTATGCCAAGGGGCCATTGACCAATTGGGGGCAATGCAAGGCAAATAGGGACATCTCGATATGAACCCGTGCTTGTCGACTGCACTCTCGAGCGTTGAATAGTAACGTGAAACGCAATGCTGTCAATAAATAACGAGAAATGCTCAATCCGTTATGCTTACATGTGGGAAAGGATAGTACCCACATCAAAAGCGCTTCTAATCATTAGTCATCGTATTACGGCCACCAAAAGTCAACGACTGGAATGGCTGGATTAGTTCAGATTAGGGTCGGATTATGACAATATCTTAAATGTCCATTCAGAGTCACAGACGAATCCAGTTTCATGAAGTATACTGGCAGACTTTTTCGATAAGTTTGATACACTTGTTAGCGCCACAAATTAACAGGGCCTAAACGGAGAAGCCGTATGATTGTCGAGCACCTTTTTGGCATCTTGGAATATGATTGAGGTCTTCAGAAACCTTGGCGAACCTGAATCAATTTTGTTGCCCTTTGCTGATCGGTGCTGACGCTAAGGGCCGCATTTCAGATAATTGGTTCGAAGATGGCAACCAATGGCACGAAAATTCGGAATGTGAAAAAAGGGGGATTTCCCTGCAAAAACACTCAAAACTAGCTATCTCACTTCATCTTATCTCAACTGTTTAACCTTCTATTTGAAAATCATTGAACCTTCAAAAATCTTACAAAACTTTCGAATTACAGAGATTCGAATTATAGAGGTCTCTTGTTAGGAGATTTTCAAGGGACTTGAAAATTTTGTTCGAATTAGTAAAAGTTGGAATTAGAGAGATTCGAATTATAGAGGTTTTCTTGTTAGGAGATTTTCAAGGGACATGAAAATTTTGTTCGAATTAGTAAAAGTTGGAATTAGAGAGATTCGAATTATAGAGGTCTTTTGTTAGAAGATTTTCAAGGGACCTGAAAATTTTGTTCGAATTAAAAAAGTTCGAATTAGAGAGATTCGAATCATAGAGGTTTTCTTGTTAGGGGATTTTCAAGGGACCTGAAAATTTTGTTCGAATTAAAAAAGTTCGAATTAGAGAGATTCGAATTATAGAGGTTTTCTTGTTAGGGGATTTTCAAGGGACCTGAAAATTTTGTTCGAATTAGCAAAAGTTCGAATTAGAGAGATTCGAATTATAGAGGTTTTCTTGTTAGGGGATTTTCAAGGGACCTGAAAATTTTGTTCGAATTAGCAAAAGTTCGAATTAGAGAGATTCGAATTATAGAGGTTTTCTTGTTAGGGGATTTTCAAGGGACCTGAAAATTTTGTTCGAATTAGCAAAAGTTCGAATTAGAGAGATTCGAATTATAGAGGTTTTCTTGTTAGGGGATTTTCAAGGGACCTGAAAATTTTGTTCGAATTAGCAAAAGTTCGAATTACACGAGTTCGAATTAGACAGAGTTGACTGTATGCAAAGAAAGAACAAAAGAACGAAAAAATGAATGAATGAATTGATTAATGAATTAAGGGACGAAGGAGTGAATGAGCTCACCAAATACCATTGGTCTGGCCATCTTTTGTCACTGAAATCTAAATTGATCTCCCGTTTTACTCTTTTCTTTATGACTTGTTGGACCACCATGTCGACCTTAAATGAAAAAGGAGGTGTTGTTAAGACATTTCTCGCTAGATTTGCTCAATACAGAGCCGAAAAGGGAGTGGTTGACACTTGCAAACATGGGAAACCATCAAAGGAAGATAATTCCCTTAGAAACACATGATTTTGCACGCTTGTGGGAATACCATTTGCAACTCTCTTACTCCCTTGAGTCGGCATTTCAAAATAGCATTTAATAAAACGAAAATTAGTGATAACGAGCAAATAAATCTTTAATATAAGGTAATAACAGCTTCGTGAAAAATCATATCAAAAAGCAAAGAGACGTCAGTTCTGTTAGCATTCCACTATTTCTTTGCAAATCCAGCATACCGTTCGGATTTTACGCAATAATTTCAATTCTGGATTCAATGACAGTTGGAAAGTGTCTTTGATAGCAGTTGAAAAAGAGGGAGTAGAAAAAGATCCCAACTCTTGGAGTGGCCTAAGAATTCATTGCCTATTGCAAATCATGATTCGTCGGGAAGACGTCTCGCGCTCAGCTAGGCCTACCCTAGATGTATCAGTGATAAAAATCAGTGACAAAATATGACAATACACTTCCTCTTATTAGGCAAACACGCTCAATCCCCCCCCCCCCCCCCCCCCCAGACGGTTCTCTTCAGCTCCAGACTAAGATTTTCCACCCTGCTGCTGAAGCACGGTTCGCAAATCATGCAGACTCCATGTGCTCTAATCATTTGGTTGCGTGACGTGAGGGATGTAAAGAATTCTTGCGGCAACGGCTTTACGTCGAAAAACAATATCTAAGCGGGGGAAAACAACGAAGATACTGTTTGGATAAGTTTTGACTGTCGTCTCCCAGTTTGAAATCACGTATCTCGCGGTGCCTTTATCCTATCAAAGAGCTCGCCATTACACGCGACATCGAAAAATCCTAATCCTTTAGCAAGTGAAAAGGCTGCCGATTTAATAACCCTTGTTAATATATTGTTTCAAGCTAAACGCAATGTTTAGCAGTAAGCAGCATATGAACAACACACTAAAATCTTGTCTGCAATCTGAAACAAGGCTAACAAGCTCGAAGGCCTTCCCGCCACTGCAAACGCCAATTTCGAATACCTGACTCCGCTATGCTTCCTCTCCTTAATCACTTCTCATGCTTTGACTTCATACCTCGCACTTCTGGGTATATTTCAGCACAATAACAATATGCTTATCACAGAGTTCTACTGATCATTTCTATAATTCTAACTGAATCTTTCATTGCTACAACGTGTGCGACGGGATTAGCGAAGATTCTCGCTTGAATTGAGAGTAGACCCTAGGCTGCTAATTTTTGGTACGATGTCGAAAACCCAGGTTAAAGAATTCAGCAGGAGATAGCTTCAAAGTGGTTAACATTTTCTTCGCACAGGAGTGTTTCTGTAAAGATTCTATTGACGTTGCGTATCCATTTCCAAAACCCGAAACGAGGTTGGTTGGCTCGGTGTAGTCGGGATAAGCCTCCCTCCCACAACCGATAGGGTGGAGAACGATCTTCTTATAACATTTGACGAGCAAATTTCAATAAATAAGCAATCAAATGCCTATGGCTATCTCCCTGGATATCCCAACGCAAACACTAGCTGCTAAAAGTAATGACGCTTTTACGGTGAGCAGGGAATACTTCGACTGAGGCCCATTCGGCATTCATATAGAATTTTCCACTGGAACGGAACAAATAGTGAATTCAAGCTGAGTTCGCAGCACTTCCGTTCCTTTTCTATCTGCTAGACTGTCCCTTTGCCATGTTTAGGTTGAATGACGAACGGTCATGAGCAGTTGACCACTATAAACAATCTACAGCGAGACGAGCTAGGCCCCAATCAAGCCTCGTTGTAGGGAGGAGACAGGAAGATTGTTCAGTGACAATGTATGATTTCAGCTCGTTTTAAAAAGTGAGGGAACTTACGTCTGTTTGTGAGGACAACACAGCGATGCGACAAATAATAAGGTTACATAGACACGCAACATGGCAAACGAGAACGAAACATGATAATCATGGCCAATAAATCGCAAACTCTTACACGAATGCATACGACTGTAGCATGCTCAATTCGCTCTCCCGATGAGAGATCGTGCGAGGTGCGGATTTAGCGGATGCTCATCCGCACCGGTGGACCATATTTGATCGAATGAAAGCCGGAAATAAAGAGGAAGAAGAGTAGGATACTTCTGCACTGAAGATTGCTGAAGTAGACTAAAACTTTAGGGGAGAGCCAAAGTGTATAAATCCATACAAGAGACTAAATAGGTAGGTGCACATGTCCTTGCTGCAGTGCTACAATTCTACCTACCCTTTTGTCACTCTGCAGTACCACGTTTCTGAACACTGTACTTCGTCTCTGTCTTCTAGGAACGGCACGGTGTGTGAAAAAGTAAACATCTTTCAGCATTCCAACCTGAAATCGAAAAAACTCCATCATCAATCGCAAATGGCTGGACAGAGTAAAGAGTATATCATTAGAGCACGAAGAAGATTCTCTAGCAAGTAAAATCCCCCTCGTAAATTTGCTGGCAAAAAATTCTGTCTTGCCTAATCGAAAGCAGATAATACAGCATCCGAAAATGAGCGCCTTTTTCCTTTGATAAAATACACAGCTTAGATTGTACTAACATGAGAAGTATGTTTGCGTTGTGTTTGCAATAGGATAAAACCAAGCAAGGATGATTTATAATTGCCTCTTAAGAAAACCTTAAATGAAGAATTTATCATTACTATTATTATCATTATTAGGCCAGACCCTGCTTTGATGGACATTTGAACCATTTTTTTGCTTAGTTTAACATTGTATTTCCCTCTTCCTTTTGTTTCTTTTTCCGTTTGAATCGTCATTAGAATTTAGTAGAAGCAGCCATATACACACTGCCTGTTATAAGAGAGGTGTGTTTTTGCATTTTGAATATGCAGTTGATGAATGGTTTAAAACCAATTATAGATTAATTACTTTGCAGGTTTGAAAAGGCAGAGCATGAGAAAGTCTGAACAGCGCCGCAGAATCTGAGTTATCTTTTAAGGAAATTGGTTCCAATAAAGTTGCTTCCTGTTCCCCCATTCGCTGACAGTACCTAGTAGTTTATCGTGAACCATGCAGAGGTCTTGGTCTTGAATTAATGGAAAAGCAACATCGTAAAATCCCCCTTCATGAAACATTGAGCCAAGCGCTTACTTCTGCTTCGTTCAAGATCGAATTTTTTTAGCCATGCAGTTTCCAACAGATTTTAAGTTAACAATGTTGATACTTTCATTTGCCAGTAATTTTATCATTAATCAAACTTGATTAAGTATTTTTATACAGGGTATTATAATCATCTTATTGAACAGATCGTATTTTCAAAACAACACTGGCCTCCAAGACTGCTCAACATTGATGGTGGCCTAGTTGTTTCAATCAAGTGGTGTACAGCCGACTAAGAACCACCTGGGGGCATTTTTCAAAATTTCTAGCAACAACTTCGGTTTCTTTGAAGCAAATCACAAATTTCGACGAATACTCTAAACTGCTGTTCTTTGTACAGCAAAATTCAATTTGACATTCCCACGTGAAATTGGAAATTTCGCGAGTCAGTCAGATGCAATCGTCATGGTAACTGCTTTACATTGTCCCAGAGATTCTTGGCGACATTCTTCCCTCTAGGGTCAGTCAGTCTATGACGAAGCATAGAGCCCTACTGGCGAAGTGAAAACCTACGTGCGCCATTTCAATTGAACCGAAAGCAGTATGATGTCGACGTGTGATTTTTCGAGGAAAATTTGAAACGCAGGCAGAGGAACAAAAGATGAGGACTGCCTGGCATGTGAGGGCTGCACTAAAAGTCAGCCAAGATCACAGAAAGAGTAAAAAGGAGCAAGCAAGGCCAGGGTCAGGGTCAGGGTCAAGGTTAGAAACATAAATACCGTGGGAATTAGGGTTAAGATTGAGTGGAAAGCAGTAAGGAGTTGGGTTTCGATTAGAACAACAGCATCTGGATTTGAAATGAAAAGGTGATTGAGAAATCAGTCGGTTTAAGGTAAGGGAACGGGGACAGTGCAGAAATCTCTATGTTGGTGTCCCTGGATATCGACCGCCAAAAGTGATCTCGACTCATTTTTGTCGGCTCGTAACCGATTCTGCAACCGCTTTCCCTCAAAGCACATTTGAGGGAAAGACTCGATGAAGAGGGTAAGGGAGCAGGTTAGAAGAAAAAGTGGCTTAATTGAAAAAAGTGCAAGCGTTCCCTACAGTGGAAATTGATACAAACTTTTTCTCAAATTTCTAGATGTAGAGCCACTCTAAGGGTAAGCTTGTTCTATCGAAGAGGGTCAACAAGTTTGAAGAATCCGTGTGTGCTTTTTTAATTCATATACTATAGCTCAAAGGAACGGTAGAAACACAACGGAGCATCTAAAATAATATTATTACAAGCGACTCGTATTTTAACATAAAACGTGGACAATGTCCGTACATCCTGGGACTGGACCCGAACCCTAGTAATGAAGCTATTATCAATCAGTTATCATTAGCATTGTATGGCCGAATGGTTAAGGCGCCGTGTTTCGAATTATGCCAGGTCTACTTGCGCGGGTTCGAATCCTACAGTTAGAACCACTAACCGCAAGCCAACAGTCAGCTCAGCTGTCCATCCTTCCGAGGCCGGTAAATGAATACTCAGAAGTAACTCTGAGGGCACAAGCACTGGATACATATTGATAACAGCTAATCTAAAGTGGAAGTGTTTAAACTATTACTATTGCTATAATTATTGCTATTTTTACACCCATTATTAGTGTTATTACAGTGGGAAGAAGAGTGCGTTCATGGCACATTGGTAGAGTGCTCGCTTTATATGCGGTAGGTCCGGTAGAAAGGACTCAGGCTGCGTTCATACTATACCGGATCACTTTTGATCCGATACAAAAGTCTTCCTTTGCCTCGCGTTTACACTACACCGGTACAGTTTCGGAGCAGTGCAGGTACAAAACTGTTCTTCTTTCCTAGCAGGTACAAAGTTGTACCGGATCACTTTATCTAGTGTAAACGCATGGCTGATTCGTAACACTTTTGCAGCAGATTAAAAAGTGATCTGGTACAGTGTAGACGCAGCCTCAATCGGGCCAGACCAAAGACTTAAAAACGGTACGTGTTATTTCCTGCTTAGCATTGGGACTACTTTGGGAAAGAGCATTGGAGTCAAACACGCAGTGCTGCAATCCACCACAGATTTTAGCATTCGCTGTGGTTGCATGCACGTTGCATTCACTTTGCTAAAGGAACGGAGATGGGCGCTTCCATGTTCACGAAGAATTGTCAGCAATCGACTTACAACTATTTTCAATGCAGAAGCCACTGCACGGTTCATTACCAAAATATTACCATCTCAACAGAAGGTAGGTAGCACTTGAGAAGACATCTATTTGTGGCTTGCACCAGAAGTAAGCGGTCTCAGGATGGCCAACATTCATCCCGTTACGCCATTCATTGACAATAAGTCAGCGGTGAATGCGTTTGTGTGTTGGGTGGCCTGACGTCACCACATCACTAGTATTCAATATTTCCCTACTTAAGAACAAGCATTGAACTGAGGTCATGCGGTATGTGTATTGACAGGATCGCTGGTTCGCCGCTGGCAAGAAACAGAATGGCAATACCATGCATTTGCGCAAATGCACTTCTCCAGAGCGCTTTTCCTATCAGCATGCACGTGGGAAAGGAAAATTTGATGACAGATACTTCGAAGGGATTGCTGAGAAACAAAAAATTGTGGTAGCTAGGCCAAAGTTTAACTTTCTACTTCACGAACTCTGTCCCACAAATCATCAATTTATCCCAAGAAAATGCAATTTATGGGACGTCTTGCCTTCTTCTTCCTTTCCTAATTCCTACAACATGCCATCTTTCAAACCTAAGATCAGTAAACTTGATCTGATCTCTCTCTCCTCTTAGCCTTTCGATTTCTTCTTTCTTCCTCTGTTGGGGCTTTGTATAGGCCACCATGGCCTTCCCTCAACACAGCCCACTTGTCAATAAAAAATGGTGTAAGGCTGGAAATCTGTAACAAAAAACACCCCTTTACATAATTAATTATCAAGCTTTTGGCGTAATTATTCCTTTTTATCTTAATTTTGCATACTCAGTTACATCCTGTCTTTACTTAGGCCAGCATTCTTCAAAACAGAAATGTCATGAAACAAACTGGGGACAATGTAGAAACATCTACGTTGGTGTCCCTGGATATCGACCACCAAGAAGGATCTCGACTCATTTCTGTCGGCTCGTAACCGATTCTGCAACCACTTTCCCTCAAAGCACATTTGAAGGAAAGACTCAATGAAGAGATGAAACAAACTTATACGAAGGGCAGATACTGGCTTACACTTCGCATGGACTTTATGCGCATGGACGCAAGTTTCGGTTAAAAGTTCTTATTGTTGATTAAGTAAGATATATTTTCCTTGCATTTCATATGTTAGTGTCGCGCGGATCTTTGTGTTACGACCATGGGGTTGTCATTGTCATTTTCTCCCAATGGTATCATCCTGTATTATTGTAAAGTAATTAAAAAGTCAAGTAATAGTTAATTTTAATTGAATTATATAAATAGGAAAAACTATTGCGCATAGGAAAACAAGTTACTCTCCTCACTACAAGAGAAAGGTTAGTTGAAACCTGGTATCGAGCCAGCGACCACAGGAGGAATGCGATCGATTTCATCCACCATTTAGTTACCGTTTCACGATCAAAGACGCATTAAGTGGAAGCCATGATGAATTTTTATCAACCAACTACGGAAGAAAGGAGCGACCAGCTTTGACTTCATGGTTAACATGAGATTGTCTCATAACCTTACGGTACTACTTTCTCCCCCACCTGGATGGGCCTATAGGCCTTTGCTCCGCAAAGAGTCTTCCACTACAGCAAGGCTAACTGGGATTATGCAACTTATGGCATGTCTTGCCTTCCTCTTGCTTTCCTGAATCTTACAACTTGCCACCTTTCAAAGCATAGATCAATAAACTTGATCTGATCTCTCTCTCCTCTTGGCTTTTCGCTGTTTCTTTCTTTCATTGTTGAGGCTTTGTATAGGCCACCATGCCCTTTCCTCAACATAACTCACTAAAAAAATGTCATGGCTTCTCATACTGTGACGTCACACAATTTACAAGATCGAAGTACTACGGTGTAAGTTCCAATCCATCGTGTTTCTACTTAGCATGCAAATTCGCATGCAGACAAGTGAAGGGTTGGCTATAGGTCTTTGACTTTCCTTCTAAATCTTGGGGTGCAGATTGGAAATACAAATAAAAAACTATTGATTTGCTCCCCAAAATGATTGATTTGAAACGAGAGAGAGAGGCCTTACTAGGATTTCAGATATTCTCCCGTTTAACTCAGAGGGCGAGCCCGCTGTATCTTTCGCAAATCTTCTCTCTGGCTGTTGCACAAAAGATGTTGAAACATTCCACGGTGAGATAGGGACCATGGAAGCAACCAAAACTATTTCCAATGATCAATTGGTGTTATCTTCAATTGGCTTTATCGAAATTCAATTAAAACATGCCGCATATGATATCGAGAGTGGAGCGACTGGATGTATGTGAGCGGGTGTATAAATATATGTTTATATGTTTAAATGTTTCAGCACGTCTCCTGAAATTTATAGCTCAACTTCTTAATAAGCAACCAGAGCTTGGCAGTGGGTAGGAAATGAAAGAAATTAAGTGCGAATCGTTTTCCTGACATGGTCTCCAATCCACTTCAAAGAGAACTTGTCAGATTGAATTCTCTTGAAGTTTTTTCTATAAACTACAATCATATTAAGGTGTTGGTATCAGTATAAAATAATGTCCTAGCAAAACTATTGATCATCAAATATTGACGAACATCAGGTGGCTGAAGATTCAAGGACATTGGTGCTTTACACATCATACCTTATGCACTACCTAGTCTCTTGAGGGTTTACAATCAGTGCACTGGGACTTCCAGTCCTAAGCCCAGATAAATGAGGAAGGACCCGGGGAAGATTAGTCGCTAGGCTAACCAGGTTTATCATCTGTAAATAAAATAAAAAGTTTATCTAAATTGAGTGGAATCGTCGCAAGGAGGGTTCAAGACAAAAGTAATAGTCAATCCCTAATCATTCTCGGTGAATAGGGTGGCGCTCAACTCTAATTCATTAGCCTTGGGTCACACAGCTGTGAAAGCACAGTGAATGCTGCAGTTAGGGGGGCTACCCATCTGGCATCACTGTATGTTTAACAATCATATTTTTACCTAGAGTCCTGAAAGGGCGCTCATTCGCACCTTTGACTCTTGCTTGTATGCTAGTTGATTATGCCAGAAGAGGAAGAAGAGGAAGAAGAGGAGGAAGAGGAAGACGATGAAGACGATGAAGAAGACGAGAAAGAAGAGGGAGAAGACAAGGAAGAAGAGGAAGAAGACGAGGAAGATGAGGAAGAAGATGAAGATGAAGAAGAGGATGAAGAGGAAGATGAGGAAGGAGCTGAAGAAGAGGAAGAAGATGAAGAAGTACATATGCTCTGCATCCAACTCGCATTGATGAAGGCATGGAGTAGATATTCTAACAGCTCTAGCTTGCCATGCAGGGGCATGCAGCTTGTGTGTGATTAAATCACATATTTCTGCATTTTTGTATCTTTTTATTAAATTCTACGTAGCTGTTTTACTTCTAGACTAATGACTAGCTTGTGATAGGACTGTATGATATTTTGGACTGTAATCTATTGTCTGTAATATGGGCCTAAATAACCTCTTAGATTTGGCTTTTTTCAGCCTACTGTAAATAAATTTATTTGTATTATATCATGTTATATTATACTATACTATGCTATATCATATTATGTTATATCACATTATGTTATATTGTATTATTTCACATTATACCATATCATATCATATCATACTATGCTCAATGATATTTTGCTTCCGATGAACCCAAGTTACAGTAAAATTTCCGTCCTGCGTTCAATCGATGAAATGCGAAACCAGACAAAAAAAGACTTGATTTTTGCAGGACCTTTCCATTGTTTAATTGGGAGTTCGCTTTGAACAAGATGTATGAAATTTTCCCTCTGCATTGGAATACAAAAACTTGCAACGATTGCTCTGTTTAACGTCTAACTCGAATAATCATCGTCACGTCATCGGGTTTTCAACCTGTAAGCAAATAGGATTCCGACTCGATCAACAAGTCATTACTTCAAGAAACGTAATATTGTCTTGCCAGAAAGAGGGTGGACTAGAGAGACCTTGGGGGTTTCTTGTAAGAAGCTTACAGGAGCAGGCGTAGGAGCTAGGGGTGGGGAGGGGGCGTCAGTCCCCAGTTTGATACCGATACGACTTTCAATCGGGCAATACATTTGTTGAGCATCTGGGCAACAAGCACCGTTTCCTTTAACCCCCCCCCCCAAAACTCGCAGAGCCGTTGTAACGATGAAGTGAGAGTAGACTGAACGATTTAATATTGTTTCGCTTCGCAAGAAAGTGGAGCACGATAGGCCTAGTATGGAAGATTTATGCACCGTTCTCTCTTTACTATGGAAGGGGACAAGACACCGCTTCTAATTCGATCGGCATTGAACGCACGTACTTTTAAGTTCCTCAAGAAAAGGCCACCAAAGTGAAGCATATCACGGTGATAAATCTTTGCGCTGTGATACAGGTAGCTCGAGTTTGTCATTGCTTGGCTACTATGTGGGTTCGTCTACACTCTGGGAATGGTTTTTGTGATGCATTCCAACTTATCACTACACGAAGTCGGTCAACCTCGAAATTCCTCATTAAATCAAAGAGGTGTCGGTTACAGATTCAGAGCGATTGATGATGTAAAAGATGAGAATACCTCTACGAATTTCTACAGCATCATTCAAAGCGATGCAACCTGTTCCAGAATTTGCCTACCTTTAACCTTTAACCGGGGGCTTTTCAAATAACCTATTAGCTTTCCGCGAGATTTCCCTTCAAGACTCGCTCAGTTATATAACAATATCCAATATCACGCCATAGAACTTCGCCTTTCTTTACGATTAACTACACCCATTTTTCTTTAAGAAACTTTGCGAAATTTCAAAAGACAAGTCTTTGAACCGTTGTCCAATTTCTGCATAAAAGTTTTCTATTGGGTGTCATAAAATGCAAACATAATTTTCATAATTCTACAAACCCCCTACCCCCCTTCCAAATCAAACAGGTATTTCATAGGGCTCTTGTCAACAGCAATGTTTTGCAAGCATCATACTTCGAGATCTGGGCTTTTCAAATTTTTTGTAGCTGATGTGGCTTATTCTTTGGCAGCTTTTAAAAGCAAATTCAAGTGAAAAGATTTGATAACGTAATCATCATCATTACCAACGTCATCATCATCATCATCACTCATGATCGTCGACGTCAATTCGTCTTTCCCATTTCTGGGGTTGGACGATTTGAGGGATGTACCTCCTAGTTTGGCCGTTGCCTTCTCTCCTCAGTCAGGCTTCATAATTTTCTCTTCAAGCCAGGCAAACACTTCACCAAAAGCTTCCAGAGTTTTGAAAATATGACTATACAGTTTCTTAACAGGGTTTCATAACAAAGGGGTACAATTGTGTTAAGGGGTACAAAGGGGTACATTGTCATAAAGACATTCAGCCTGGAGAGGGACTTCGTTTTCCTTTAGATACAAAAAAAAATAATTTTGGGATAACAAATTTTGAACTTAACAGTGAGAATTAGAATTCAGAAAAATAAAAGCTTCTTCATAAATGTATATGAATTATCTCCTATGTTTTTACCCCTGTTTTCTCAAATTAGTTCCCGGAATGAAGTCATCAATCTGTAATTGATACACTCACTCGAGGATGAATTATTCAGTTACTCCTATGTATCCACGAATTTCAATGCATTCTACTCTGTACCTCAACAATAATGCTATATCCCTTTAGGAAGACTATTAAGCAATGGTATTCTCCTAGGGTATTCTCAAATTTTTCTCACGAGAGGTGACAAACCTTATCGTGACATTAAAATACCGAGACTGTAACGCCATCGTTCAATGAATCATGATGCAGCGTGCAAGACGGAGATATCTACCAGCTAATGCGACCAAATGCATTCCTGAAAGCGACAAGCAAGAGAATCTAGGAAATTTATCAATCTTACTGCATTCGACTTCTTAAGATGGACCAACTTTTTAGACTCCCATCCATCTTGTGTCAAATTTTGATATTACCTTCCAGTCAGAATTCCGAATGGTTTGCTATGATTTTCGAATAGCCCCTAGACTTCTCATGCCCCAAAACCCTTTATGCCGAACTGACACTGTACAAGTAGCCCTCTACAGTCGAACTTTTTATTTTTCAATGCAAGGGCTAGTTTTTTCAAGATAGGATCTCTAAAGTTTCCGACAAGCCCCCGTGCAAACAATCATTGTCAAATTGAATTATATTGATAAGTGCATCGTGCAACCTTCACGTGCGCTTTTCAACAGACCCAGTAGTACTACTTGCCAAAAGCAATAGAACAGTTAACGACCGGAAATTTAACGGCGTGTTTATCTAGGGCCAAAAGCTAGTCGCACTAGATCAAGGATTAGGAAAACCTAGGTTTCATCTAACGGTGCAGATTACTTGAATCGAAATGAGAAAACTCACCGAACCCATGTTTCGAAAGCCATGTTCGAGAGCGACTTGTGTAGCAGCTTGCATGCCACCATGCATGTAAACAGCCCATTGATTGGCGAACTCCCCATTCACAACACCGTTACACAAAATACCCGATACCACAAGTAGTGCTGCCAATGTGAGCGTCGCGCTTTTCATGGCGAGAGAAAACTGCCTTGGAACACTGCAGATCGGGTTTGGTTGAAAATTCAGCGTTGCGTTGCACCAGCCTTGTCTGCAACAGTGCACAAATCGTGAAAAACTACATCAATACATAGTCAGCAACGATCAATTGTTGGGTGTGTAATCCAAAACCTACTCAAGTGATACAATATCCTCTTACAGTAGTCCTTAGGAGGTGTATGCAAGATGTCGTCCTTTCCACGGCTAGTGAACACACAAATTTCCCTTGTGTGGTTGCGTGTCAAGTAATTCGATTTTGAGCTGTTTCAAATCGTCGGAAGTCGACAAAAAGCGTCAATCATCACGAGTACCGTGCTATGAGTTGCACAACAGACTTCCGCTCAAACATAATCGGGCATTGTCGCTCTGTGCTGTGCGTCAACCTGCATACAAAAGTCGAACTCGCTCTCTCTCTGAAATCAGTGCAACTAGCCGGAACTGGGAGAGAATCACAAACGACAAGGGAGAGGAAGGACAAGAATTGCCCTTACAAATAATTAGACTTACGAGACGCATAGGAAATTTGCATAGTCAATTTTGCATGAGTGAATGAATGAATAGGTATCCCGAACATAGCGTACCCTTTGAGAATGGTCGATCAAGGCTGACGACGGGCTGTTTAAGCACGATAAGATCTCTTCATTGAATCTTTCTTCAAACCTGCTTTTAGGGAAAGCGGTTGCAGAATCGGTTACGAAAAATACGTCAAGATCACTTTCGGCGGTCGATATACAGGGACACCAACGTGGAGGTTTCTGCATTTTCCCAACGTGACCAGGTATTTCAAGGAAAGAGTACTGGCGTCTCCGAAGCCACCCTGGTATTAGCAACTATAGTTGCCAACTCGAACAACACCTCATTACCCCGTGCATATAAGATAGTTTGACTCTGTACAATGGCGGGGCGGCGGTGTATTTCAATATTGTATCATGCATGTAGAGGAATCCCGCCGAATTATACTGTTTATTGCCATTCTGTAGTGGTTAAGCGTGCAAACCCCCAACACAGGGGCTGTGAGTTCAATTCCTGCATGTCACACTTTTTTTCATCGAGTCTTTCCCTGAAATGTGCTTTGAGGGAAAGTGGTTGCAGAATCGGTTACGAGCCGACAAAAATGAGTCGAGATCACTTTTGGCAGTCGATATCCAGGGACACCAACGTGGAGGTTTCTGCATTGTCCCCGTTGTCACACTGAAGACACCATACTCGAGGAAGGCAACGCGAAACCATCTCGTAAAACCTACTTCCCTAGAAAAGAATTCAAAGCACTTTCTCTGGTTTCTGCCACCCTTGAAATCGAGTATGTGACGCAGTTTATACCGTCTGCACTTTGCTGGTTTACTAAGTAGAGCTGAATTCTCCTCGCATATAATGATGCATTAATTCACCTCTTTGCGCGCCTTGACCCGTTGGAGGTCTGGCACTAGTCTTGGGGTGCATGTCAAACAGCAACAAGGACTCTTTGTAGATGAGGTGTTCTGTTCGTTTTCAATTGTCTGCAGCGAAAATTACAAAGTTTTGTGTGGGTACATTAAATCTTTGTATAATCGAGGTATATTCGATACACTGATGTGAGAAAAAACTCGCTAGCTTTGTCTTGAAAGCACAAGTTTGGGGCCAGGGGTTTTGGGAGGATCATACCCCATCCACTGCTGGACCCAAACGAATGTCAGTTGGGTAATGTACAGATGCAGCGTCCGAAGAACAGTTATTTGGTTCGTTGACGTTCATTCATTCAAAAAAATTTAGCTCCAAAATCTGCATCACCCCAACTCCGATGCTCCACTGAAACTGCTGTTCCAGTGCCTCATTCGTTATTCACAGACCCCCTAGCAACTGAAAGCTACTGAACCCCCCCCCTGGCAACTGAAAGCTACTGAACCCCCTGGCAATTGAAGGCTACTGACCCTCCTGGCAATTGAGAATTGCTTGATGATGAAATCATCTTTTCATGGATTTAATACAAGTTGATCCCATCTAGCCATACCGTCTAGACCTTGATCACTCCGTGGCGATGTTTGCTTTGCTAGTAGGCGAGTTTCGTTGGCCTTTGAAATCTCTTCACCAACAGGAACTTTCTTACGCTTGTAGGAACGCGGATGTAATTTTTGGCAAGGAATCTCATCTTTTCAAGCCCTTTCGTCAATAGTAGGCTCAAAGCTCTGTCCAGTTTACTGCATTTCTATAGTCAAAGAAAGACATTGTCTCGAAGGGGAAGGGAAAGTAAGAACACGTTATGAGTAAATGCAGCAGTTTCTCTCCTATCAATTTCACACAAAGAACCCAGAAACTAGAAAATTTACTGAGAAGTGATGCTAAGACATTTTTGAAGACTACAGAAATGGCGGGTCTGCTTTCTTGGTAAAAAGATTGTTGTCAAATAGATGCCTGTGCTACTGCTTCAACATTTGTAGAACGTCTAACTGTTCCGAAATGTAGAAGAAAGTGATAAAGTAGTTATAATAATTCTTGTAAATCTAAAGCCAGGCTGGCCAGTTGCAAACTACCTATGTTTCAGAGAGGTTTGTAATTGCAGTTTGCATGGAATACGAATGAAAGGTGCTAATGATCATTATGATTATCACTTTGGTGCTATTCTTGACAGAATTCACCCTATAAGTTTTACCTATGGAAGGAAGTATTCTTGATAACAAAATCAAGTTACTTATTCCTCATCACTTTGGACAGTCATTCTGACAAGAGGCCTAGCAGTGCAGTTCCTGCGTTAAGGTTGCTTTAACCCAGCGGTCCCCAACCCCAGAACCGGTCCGTAGATCATTTGGGGACTTCCGTTTTATCTATTTCGAAATCTGAAAGATGTTTTATTCCTAAAAATTACCCGATTCCCTGTTACATCAGTCTAGATTCATTATGCCAAAGAGTTTTGCGGGCAGAGAGGACGTATTCACAGCATAATTGGTATCTATTGTTTTGCTTAGAAGAGACCACAGTTTTCATGCATTTCATATCATATCATTTCGTTGTATTTATCCCCCACACCTTTGACGCCAGCCCCTGAAAATATGTCTCAGATTAAACCTGTCCGTGGAGCAAAGAAGGTTGAAGACCGCTGCCTTAATCGAGGGACGTTTTCTGATACTCAAACACGTTGTTATTCTAATAAACTCACGACCTAATTACACTGTCACGGCTAAAGATTGTCCCCTAGTCTTGCACTGCATGTTTATTTGCAAGACTGGCTAGCCCGCTGCCCATAAGGAAAGCTTTTTCGCGGACACAGCTTCCGTAGAGAAAGGGATGCGTGGATCTATTATCGTGTAAAGGAGAGAACGTAATTCTTCAATAGGGATCGTTGAACTCACATCAAGTTACGCACCAGTTAGTGGCTTTACTGGTTTACCCTTGGGATTCCTTCCAAATCCATTTCTAACCGAACTGGTCGCTGGAGGCGCAGACTGTTTCCAGCAAAATTTTCTGGGAATTGCCAAACCCTAATTACGTTCGCGATTTTCCATAAAAATCTTCGTTTTCCTAACGAGCAAGGATTGGACAGGAGAACAATTTACTAATGAAGTGCTGGATAGTGTCTATGTGATCGACAGTCAGATGCTTGCAGCTTCCTGGTGGGTGGAAAATCGAAGGAGAACATTACGGATTGCCCGGAAATTTGTAAAGCAAAAACAGAATCCCACGCGAAGTTGTAGTTCAGAGGGAACGATCGTATGCTAGCCGATCTGCAACTTTGTAGTGTTGAAAATGAATTACTCTCTACGTAAGTGTGCGGGCGACCGTGTGTTACGTAACGACGTATATCCACAGCGCTGACAATTAAAAGCGCTGCTGGAAGGGGTGATGTTGGTACGATATCAGTGTGTTTTGGTAAACGTACGAAATCTGCTTTTTGGCGAAAGGGATTCCCACTGAGTAACTTATCTCGGGCATGCAATTCATTCTCGATAAAAAGTGGACTAGGGCTACACTGACAATTCCTTGATTAACCCAGACTTATCGGTCTGGTTCGTTATCATTAGCCGAAACAATTAGATCCAACGCGGAAAACTTAAAACCATCCTATTGCACTGAAATTATCGCATGCTCGTGATTGGACGCTGCCATGTAAACACACTTCAAAGCCAGTAAACTTGATGTCCCGAGACTGTGTAGAAACTAGAGCATTCAAGGTACCGTTTAGGTTTCAATCAACAACGGGGTGAAAATTGCAGAAGAAGGGACTGCAAATCAATAAAATACACTGCGAATATTTCTTGATAGCTTTCCAATAATTTCAATAAATAAGCATGATTGGAGCGTATATCTTTTTTCTCACTAGCATTCGAAAGAGGACAGAATTAAACGCTTTTAAGTGAAAAAAAACTAGAGCCTACACCGTAATTTAGCAAATAAAATTCACGAAATCATTGAGTAGTCAAGACCTCAAGTATTTACAAAGGATCGTCTCCTTAACCTAAATTTTCAGTAAATTTCGTTTTCCAATACTCAAGTTGGTCAATAAATGACACTTTTCATTAAAATGATAAAGCTACCATTATGTGCTAATAAATATGCTTAAAGACATTAATCTCAAATAAATAGAAAAATTTATAAGATTATATAATAATAGGCAATTGGAATCGATCGAAATGAGCTAATGTTGGCATCAGCCACAAGGCGAGGCACCCCCTTTTCGTTTGGACTGGACCTAGGGATGGGAGAGGCAATGCATCCACAACCAACACCCAGACCATCTATCACCAAGTTCGGATCGGATCAACCGATTTGTGCCACTGATATGCTGAGCTAGCAAGTGGCAGCATCGAACTAAGAATTGTTGGATTCCTGGGCCAATGATCCAGCGACAGTCTTACCTAGGCAAAAAACTTCCCAACATTCGCCAGTGTCAAAAGCTGAATATATATTTGCCATGTCACCCTGGATAGGGTTTTTTTACATCAATCAAAATTGCATTTAATACCAGAAAAAATTACTAAGTTCCTCAGTCATTAACTTGTCCGAATAGAGAAAACTTGTCAGCTTACTTATGTGTAAGAAGCTGCAAAGAGAGGTATGTACAATTCAGCTGTCCCCCCGACATAGTTCCCACTGAACAGCGAAGGAAGAGCAATACAACAGCCACCATATTCAGACGTAAAAAGAAATGGTGGGATTACCATATAATTTAATAGGTTGCAAACAAGAGAAATCATTTACCGACCTTTAAAAAACACAACTACGATTTGCGATTACATCCTGGAATTTTCCATCTACTTTGGAGTGAATTATACGGACGGAGTTGCACCGTCATCTAAAAGGGACCAGAGGTATCTATCCTCTTGGAAATAAAGCATTTTCTGAGTTAGATACCTCCGATGTCTTCCTTCAACGCTTCGTCGTACATCTTCTGCTCATCTCTTTTCAACTTTTGCAACGCGTGCTGCATTCCCCAGATGCTGAGTGGACGCATATAACCCAACGACCTGAAATTTCCATTCGCTAAATACGCTTCCGGTGTTTGAAATCCCAAGCCGAGCTTCTCGAAACAGGTTCTATAAACCCCCTCTGCTGTTCGAAACCCCTGCTGCACCAGCCCCTGCAAAGCAATTCAAGTCGATTTAGTTGAAAAGAAAAAAGCCCGACGAAGCCAGCGAAATAACGCTGCACGGAAATCAAGGGAGATCTCCCATGAAAATATTAGCACGAAATAAAATGGATCTACACACATACACACACATGATTCTTCCTAGATGTCGGAGGTAGAAATTTGGACACTGAGAAGCTTGTTGCTTATCGAGCAGTGTCCAGCTCCTTCCTCTGGATGTGACCACACCTCGTGATTCATACGCCTGGAATTACAGAGAGCTGGCGACCCTCCTCATTCTAAGTGAAGGTTTAGTTGAGGTGAGACTCGAACCACTGACTATAGGATCAATGCGCAAGAATCTTACCATTGCGCTATCCAAACACCCGAAATCTACGCTGCCTGACTAGAATTTGCTATAAATAACGACAACATCTTATTGATTGTCATAACAACCCCAGAGAACCATGATGCGATGCCGCAAAATTGTTGTTTATGCTCGAGCTGGTATTCCTGTGCGGTGCAAGACTTGGCTTCTTGACGTCAGACGAGATCAGCTGATTTGCGGATGTTTTTGGCTCACAAGTAAAACCGAAATCCCTTCTGTTTCCACAGCAACGTAACATGCTTACGTCAAAGACGAGAAGCAAGCGCGCTGTACGGTGTCGTCAGATGGAGCGATCCAGAGGGCCAGGCTCAAGCTTCAGTTGACGAAAGGCTGCTGGCATTCGCGGAAAAGTAATTAAAATTGAGTTCACATGATCTTATTAGCGATCTTATTCCGATCAATAATCGCGGTTTCCCAGCCTTCGCGTAGAAGTCGGGGACATATTTCGCTCACTTACAAAAGGTTAGAAGCGGGCACAAATGCGAATATGAGCCCAGATGACAATGAGCAACTTCTCTAATTACATCGTGGCTAGCGGGGCTCAAAACAAGGAACGCAAGCGAAGGGAACAGAGCACAGAGGAACGAAACCGTGTGATTAGTCAAGTCGAGCGAATTGCATCAGCAGATAAACGGCTTGAAATGAATCAGCCTGGCCTCCGTGTAATGTAAACAATGCAGAAAATGGCATGAAAAATAAGCAGAGATAGCACTTCGAGATATCGAAAGTTTGAGTGCTTAGAAAAGCAACACGTTTCACTTATCTGTCCTCATGCAAGTCCAATAGAAGCCTGGAAAAGTCGCCGAGGGGGCCAATTTCAGGTTATCAGAGTAGTTGTGGGGCAATTTTACCGCCGTTTATTTTGAAACCTTTTAAAAGGTTCAGCAAACATGAGAATTAGCATATCACTTATCGCACTTCAGATATGCCAAACTACATCTGAAGTCATTTCAAAATGGCCGATGTACTACACTGTGGCAGTATAAGGCCGAGCGAAGCTATGAACCAGGAAACACAATTACAGGGTCATTGCTTGTCCCCCTATAACAGCAGGGAAATGCAGCCTCATCGCATCCTCTGCGTGAGTTAAGATGAGATGGAAGCGAGGGAGGTTGCGACAGGCAGCGCATCCGTCATAAAATCATGCCCAAGCTTTATACCAAGTGGAACGAGCAAGCATATTTCAAACCGGACCGCAGACGAGAGGGAACGAACGTGGATTGAGGTGCGATGTGAAGGGAACATTCCCACTGGCCACCCGAAAAGAGCCAAGAGAAGATTAAGTGCAGCATTGCTAGGTTAAGCCGAAAACAAACCATGATCAATGACCACGAAGCCGTTTGAATATGGAATCTCAGGCTTGGCTTGAGACTCCCAGTAAGACTTCTTTCAGTGGCATTTTGCTTTCAGACATGCAGATCACTGAAACACTTTCTCATTATGCAATTTGTGGAACGTCTTGCCTTCCTCTTGCCTTCCTGCATCTTACAACTTGCCATCTTTCAAATCCAAGATCAATAAACTTGATCTGATCTCTCTCTTCTCTTAGCCTTTCGCTTTCTTCTTTCCTTGTTGAGGCACTGTATAGGCCACCATAGCCTTTCCCCAACATAACTCAATAAAAAGAAAAAAACCAAGCTTTTTCTTATCGAGATGCTCTTACGTGCAACAAATTGCAGCTTGCAGATAAACAGGCGTGCTCAAATGCCCATTTTATCCAACGCAGTTGATGACAGTAGCAATGCCCAATGCTAAGAAGGTATGCCGAGTCTCGTTTTCTTAGCCTGGTTAACTAAGGATCGTGGAAAGAACAGCAATATTTCATTTGCGGGTCAATCTCGCCTTCTGTTTTCGAGTTGGTTCGTGTGGCTTTCGTCTGACGTAAAACGAAAATCTGTCAAACGATCGGACCCTCTCTCTAATTTAGCCACATTGCATCAGAAATTGGCAGTTTCGTAAACAAATTTACCAGATACTGTATGCTGATATACAAAAATGGTCTAAATCAAAATCTTGTCATATCCTTCCAGAAATACATTCCTTCGTTATCAG
The DNA here is from genome assembly GCA_964026355.1 of Pseudorhiza aurosa. Lineage (NCBI taxonomy): Eukaryota > Metazoa > Cnidaria > Scyphozoa > Rhizostomeae > Lychnorhizidae > Pseudorhiza > Pseudorhiza aurosa. The sequence continues at coordinate 8,542,655 of OZ032122.1, forward strand.
CAACTCGCCAATATGTAAGCCAATAAGAATTTTATCTAATTTTACAGTCTGAGACCCCAATGCTTAAAAAGCCACTCCTTCGCTTTCTTAATTATGATCTTTTGTGACAAGGCGATCCGTTTAAGCGAATACTACTTTGCACGTTTGTTGCATTACTGAAAGGTATTGATTCTGATTTTGGAAATCGCAGCTTTACGAGAAATTTGATGACAAGGACGACGAGATATAACGACATCTTTCTATTCCAATATCATCTAAAAAATTCCAATAACTCGTGAGTATATAACCAATGCCACAACGATTACAAGAGTCATAATCAGAGAGAGACACTTTTATCCGTTGTAAAATCTATTGACAAATCCGAAAACATACCAGTGTAGACAATCCATTAGACAAATCCATAACTAGAGAATGTTTAAGTACGCCTAAATGAACGTTTCGAGACAGCTTGTTTCACCATCAGCATGTTCATGAAAGACACGTAAAGTATTTATGGGAAAATATCCCAATAGGGAACACGATGAATAATGAAAATGCTGCGATGGAGAGAAGGTCGCATGAGAAAACACGTAGCAGAAGTTATAGAAAAAGTATAGAAAAATGAGTGAAGGCTAGAGATAAGATAAAGCGGAATGCAGAATTATGGATAAGTTGTCCACAATTTGTCTAAATTATGGATTGTCTAAACTTTAGTAATATGGATTGTCTACACTGGTATGTCATCGGAGTTGTCAATAAATATTACAACGGATAAAAGCATCTTTCCCTGATTATGACTCTTGTAATCGTCGTGACATTAAGCTGTATTTTCCATCTTATGTTTCCAACTCATGAGTTACTGGAGTTGGTGACGTGATATTGGAATTGGGATATGTCATTATTTCTCATTATCGTCATCATAAATGAAAATAATGACAAAAAAATGTTTAAGACAACTCGCATCCACCATAATGCATCTCAAAGAATTCTCATCTCTGAACCACGTAGAAAGTTCAAGGTGTAATGACATCTCTTATCAAATTAAACTGCTGTTTTAATCCTGGGCTGGTGAAAGAAGAACGTTTTTCAAGTTGTCCATCAAATATTTAAATGCTAAAGTAGGTATGTATGGCCATGTATGTATGTATGGCTATGTATGTATGGCTATGTATGTATGGCTATGTATGTATTTATTGCTATGTATGTATGGCTATGTATGCATGGCTATGCATGTATGGCCATGTATATATGATTATGTATAGCTATGTAGATACTGCTAGAAAAGTATGTGTGTATGGTTAGATATGAATGGGCATGTATTATTGCATGTATCTAACAACCGTGCTATATTCCAACTGCCTCCCTGTACAGTGAATGCATAGAAATAACCATACTAGTTCAATCTAGTCAGATCGAATTGTCAGAGCTTCACACAGCTATTTCCCTATGCTTTTTATCAGAATATCCACTGTGTACAGTTGGTTGTTTTCTAAGTGATCCTATAGAGAAGCGGTACAATAAAATTCCAAGTAGTTAGAAATCATTCCTTCTTTCTTACTGCTTGCAGAGTGGCCACTCTGTCCATGATTCGAGTGACATTCTACAGCAAGATCGAATTCCACTGTGGCCTACTATCAGTCAATGTCTTTTCATTTAATCACAAATTACCTTTCTGCTAACTTATAACTGGACCCGTCATGACTTGTCAGGGTAAGTGTAGGTTTGGTTTAGGGTTACGTTTCGGCCTAGCTTTGCGGTTGACGCAGGTCTTGCTTGCGTCGGTCGATGTTTCGTTAGATTAGTGCAGAGCAGTAGCACTCAGTGCAGAGTTAGTCTACGGTTACGGTTACGGTTACGGTTACGGTTACGGTTACGGTTACCGCGTCAGTGTATAATTGAGTGTATTGGGGACTAACGTGCATATGGTTAGACTTAGGGTTATGGTTATGTTCATAATAACAGGAATAATAATGATACAATTTATTCATAGCTGACTTGGGGAACAGCTGTAGGTAATTAAGGCCAACCCTCAACTGCTCATAACTTCTATGATAACTAAAATAAACAGCATTAGAAGAAAACTAGACACAAATGTGGCACGTAAATTCAAATCCCTTCCAACTTTCAATGTTCACCTTGAATTCATTATCAGTTTTGCAATTTTACATTGATCTGGAATTTGATGCTAAATTATGCCCCTTAATGACAGTGACTCGTTTTCAGAGTACTTTTTCCTCGTATTAGGAAGTTGGAGGACATTGTTCATTCTTAAGGCTGACAGTGTAGGGTAGATCAGGCAAATAGCGTGATGCTGTAGGGTTAAGTTTGGTGTAGAGCTCTGGTAGGTGGAAAGCCTTGATATAAGTGCAGAATCAAGGCTAACATAGGTCTAGTGTTAATGGTAAGTTAGTGTTAGGATTAGATAAGGGTTGTGTTAGGATGAGGAAAGGGCTGTGTTAGGATAAGATAAGGGTTGTGTCAGGATGAGACAAGGATTGTGTTAGGATAAGATAAGGGTTGTGTCAAGATGAGACAAGGATTGTGTTAGGATAAGATAAGGGTTGTGTCAGGATGAGACAAGGATTGTGTTAGGATAAGATAAGGGTTGTGTCAGGATGAGACAAGGATTGTGTTAGGATAAGATAAGGGTTGTGTCAAGATGAGACAAGGGCTGTGTTAGGATTAGATAAGGATTGTGTTAGGATGAGACAAGGGCTGTGTTAGGATAAGATTAGGGTTGTGTCAAGATGAGACAAGGATTGTGTTAGGATAAGATAAGGGTTGTGTCAAGATGAGACAAGGATTGTGTTAGGATAAGATAAGGGTTGTGTTAGGGTTAGTATTTGGTTAGCAAAGGTTACGGTAATGCTTAGGATTGGCACAGAAAGCGCTAGAAAGATCTTTTCTGATTGGGAGCATTCACTGCCAGATACCTTTCATGCAAGCAGCAATGGCCTAGTACAGTCTCACAACAAATTACTACACGTTCAGCAGCAAATATATAAAGGGACTTACCTCCTGTATCATAGAAGCGGCGACTGCATACGTCACTCCTGTCCAGACCTCTTCCGCTTGCAAGCTACTTGTGTCTACCTAATGATGAATGAAATTGAACTGGATTAGTACTTGAAGACGAGTGTTGAGTAATGCACTGGCAGATTGAAACCGGGAAATGCAAGGGTTATCGCAATATCAAGAAATTATCTTCATAGTAAAAACCTTGTTTGAATAAACAGAGTCTAATTTAGCACTTGACATAACCGTTTGGAAGTGCCGTGTAGGAGAGGTTCTTTTCAAGATCTGATTCTACTTAGATGTGAAAGGTAGACATTTGGACACTGAGAAGCTTTTTGCTTATCGAGCGGTGTCAAGGTCCTTTTTCTCGATGTTACGACACCTCGTGATTCCAACGCCTGGAATTTCAGAGAGCTGGCGACTCTCCTCACTCTAAGTGAAACTTAAGCCGAGGGGGGACTCGAATCCCTGACCATAGGATCAATGCACAAGAATGTTACCATTGAGCTATCCTGACACTCAATATTCGAAAGGCACCATCATCAGCGATGGCACCGTGAGGTAGGGTAGTCTGCTCTTTCTTCGTTCACTTTTCGCCCTAGCTTTTAGCAAAGTATTTGTTTATTGCTGGTTTGAAAGATAGAATACGAAGGGAGATAGCATGGGCTTGGCCCGAATCTGAGAAACAGCTTGATACCTTGACACTTGTCATTAAATACTCATACGCACTGCCTATGAAACTGCAGTAGCAGGACCAAAAGCTAAAAATAGAAACAACAGTTGCTGTCTATCAAGATGCTAGATTGTACGTCCCATTGGCGTGTCACGAAAGCAGGAACTGTTTGATTCCTCAAAATATCTTTTACAATGTCGCTTTGCTCTCGTGGGAGCAGCACATGACAGCTCGAAACCAGTTCTATCAAACTTTCTATTCAAACTATTCCAAAAAGCTTATGGTTAAGGATTTTACGGCCAAACACCCTTCCTGTCCCTGAGCCCCCTTTATTTGCCCAGTCTTAGGATCGAATCCAAATGTCACTGCTGATAAAGCTGGATAAAACTTTTTTCAATCGATGATCGGACTGTATAGTTACTCGATTGGAGCCGAAACCAGAGACAGGGCTATGAGCTCTGTTAAAAAAAAATCAAATGATCTAGCGACATCAAAATAACAGAAGCAACATCAAGTGGTTGCTTTCGTTTTCATCTCTGATGCTAAAATTTCAACAGAGCAGGTCGAAATCTGTCAGTCGAAATTAAGCTCTGGAAATTTTCTTTCTTTGTTCTTATGTCGAGGAAAGGCCATGGTGACCAATACAAAGCCCCATCAAAGGAAGAAAGAAGAAAGTGAAAGGCTAAGAGTTGAGAGAGATCAGATCAAGTTTATTGATCTTAGATTTGAAATACGACAAGTTGTAAGATTGAGGAAAGCAAGAAGAAGGCAAGACGCTACATAAATTGCATGTTAGAAATCATTTTGATTCGCACCTGCAACGGCAAGTGCATTTCGAACCAAAATGAATGCAGAAATTGCACCGTTAGTCAAAAATTCTAACTTTAGTTGAAGATTTCAGCAGAGCTTAGTCAACTTTCGAAATCCTTACTGCTCAGAAACATTCACCGGAGGATCGCACATCCCAACACGAGTCGAACATGCAAGCCTGCTTAATTCATGGCCAACAGAATCCACGCTATAGTACTTCACTGCTATAGTTTCCCAACGACAGTTCAAAGTAACAAGACCCAAGCCTTGTTGCTGCTACATAGCCGTAAAACCTTACACCTTCCTATGCTATTCACACTAAACAACAGCCAGTACTAAAAGCAGTTTTGTGACTTTGCGACACTGCTCGCTTTCGTGCGAGTAAATCAAAACAATGTCCATGATTTTATTAGAACTGTTTATTTTTGCGAGCGATTAGAATTCCTCCTGGTCGTGTAATCTTTCCTCCGACTGTCTCGTTCATTGTCGGGTCGACCTTCTGTTTTATGCTTCAATATTGATCAATCTGATTTAGTTGGAAATCCTGTAACAACATCCTAATCTGAAATTAATTGATCAATGAACTGAAATCCTCTCCATGAATTCTAATAAAGGCGATGAGGACGGTAAGGTCTATAGGAATTTCATGCGCTGGTATTTACAAGCCCTCTCAAAAGCATGCAGTCATGCTAAGGTGGAAGCATAGGAACAGATTAGGCTGCGAAAAGGAACTTTGTTGGGATAAGTCCTGATATTATTTGTGCGGGATTTCTCAAGCTTACAGGAAGAGGGCAAAGATATGGCTATAAGAAAGATTATAGAAACGCCAATAATTCTTGCACTCAAATTGGAGCCAAGCCATAAACAAAGAATTCAAAAATGCTAATTCCGTGCCAACCGCTAGGTGTTTTGGGAAAATTGCATGGGAGCTACAAAACACTGCTACCGATTTACCAGTCCCAACTGTACCACTTGCCGTGGTTGGTTGCACAGCTGTGTTGTCCAACGGCTAATGAAAAGGAGATAGGAGCCCCTCCCATACCCAACAAGGGATCTTCCACGGTAACATGAGCTGAAGCCTTCTCGGTGGCAGGATAGCTCAGTGGTAATATACTTGATTACCGATCATGAGGGCAGTGGTTCGAATCCTCCCGCAGCTAAAATTTCACTACGAGGGAGAAAAGTCGCCAGGGCTCTGCCATTCCAAACGTAGGAACGAGGTGTGGTTACATTGAGAGGAAGGACCTAGAGGGACACTGCTTCATTAGCAAAAATCTCTAAACAGCAGTCTAGCTCTTTTCTGTTGCAGAATTGATCAGTCTGCTTTAGTGTGAATATTCATTTTGCTTCTGTTTCTTTTCCTTACTAATCCATCGTTGATTTCTTTTAGAAAATCAAAGTGGCATTTGTAGCGAGGAGCCGGTGACGGCGTGTCTTTCCGCATAAGAACTGCCCTGGCATCTAGCGTTTATCTGCTGCTTTTTGAGTTCTGAATTTAAAATTGTTGCAGAGTTGAACACTGCCTCCATGCGTCAGAGGCGGTTAAAAGGTAAGAAGGGAGCAAGGTGTTCAGCCTACCCTTCCATTCGGTCGCATTCCATTGACAGCACCCATGAAGCCATCCTGAAATCTCATTACATTCATCTGAAAGACCGTCTTCAGTGCACTTTCAACGTGATCCTTCGGAAATACCTTAAATTCAAAGGGAAATCTTGCGATTAGTGCTACCAAAATATTTGCTGGCAATCTGAATCAAGCGCCATAAATACTCTTCTAGGTAAACATGAGCAGGAAGATCAAGACTTATTGATTTAGAGAAATTTCCCAGATGCCAAACATTACAAAATCGTGCGACCCATGCATTGATGAGCAACATTTTACAAAAACCGAAAAACAGACGGGTTTGTTTATTAAGTTTTCCGATACATGCATTGATATGGTGGACATTAATGAGGCTCGAGCCATTAGGCACGCCAACCATAAACAAAGAAATTATCATTATTACTATTATTATATCTACCTAATAAAAACATCCTATTACATATTTTGTCGTAGAAATGAAGAGTGGGTTTCTCCCGAACTTTTACCCTTCTAAAGATAGCATTCAGGGATATCATAGACCCTATTTATTGAACTGTTTGAGTAAACAAGATATGCCTGATTTTGGCTGGATTGATTAAGGTTTAATATCTTTATTGTATGTAGTTGATTTGAATGACGGTTAATTTTTACATGCAAAAGCACAAAATGGAAAATAGAAACACACACACATTTTGTACAGGAAGTAAGAATTGGACATTCATTGTATGCCAGCATTCAAAATCTAATCTTAGACAATACTTGTGCATTGCAGCTACCTTCTTAAGGTAGACATGAGGCCACTAAGGAGTTATGCATGCCTTGGTCCTAACTCTTATTTGTTGAACCTTGCCCAATTGATAACCGCATCCGTAGTCCAGTGGTATAATACTATCGTTGTAAGCGGAGAGTCCGGGTTCGATACCCGGTCAACTCATACCGGAGACTCGAAAAATGGTACGTACTATTTCTCTGGTTAGCGTTCAGCCCTTTATGAGATGTCATGGTAGTGAAAGACAGTGCTACCAGATGGTCAGCCCTCAGCTGTAGCATTTGATGTGCTTCCACTGCTGTGTGGCTCACAGGCTAATGAACCGGAGATTGGCGTCGTCCTATCCACCAAGAATGGGGAGGGAAGGATCTAGACTTCGACCTTGCTTTGTCAGACCTTGCCTCATTCGACTCACGGCAGACAGGGATACAAGGCACTACGACTCTCTTCACTTTGACTGAGGCAAACACAGCTGAGGTTTAGGCTGATGACAATCGAACCAGCCACACAGCTCCTTAACTACCGAGGTATCGATTCAACAACCTCAACGGGTACTTAATCTTCCCAAGATGACATCATTGCTACACTCGAAAGAGTTTGTCTCGAATCCGCAAGCTTAAAAAGAATTAGTGAAGAAGCAGAAAAACAGAAAGCATCGCATTCCCTCTGATTAACTCCCACGTACGGCCAAATCAGATCCACTGAAAAGACAAATTCATGTCCTCAATATGCTTCCGTGCGAACATTTCGCGTCTCTACAAATCAGTGTCTCCAGGGATAGACCACCACTAGAAATCGTGGAAAGCACAGTTACACAAATGGACCTTCCTTCTAATACACTAGTTGTTAAAACGGTTACAAAACGGGGTGTAAGATTAATGAAAACTTTGCACAATCTGCCGTTGCAAAAATTCCATTAGATAATTCAATAAGAGGAGAAGAGGAAACATTTACTTGGCATAGTGCTTCTCAAATGGTGGGGCTCAAACACTGAACAACATTGAACAACACCGAACAACATTGAACAACATTGAACAACATTGAATAACATTGAACAACATTGAACAACATTGAACAGGGTGTACAAACGCTCTCAATATTTGACTGAAGAAATTTGTTCAGCGTTGTTCAGTGAAATGTTCTTTGCGTTTGAACGGGGCTCAATGTTCCATTCGCACCTGATAATATTAGATAAAAATGCCTACTCAGGTATGTCACTGCAAACAAAAAAATAATGTAATATAATATAATATGATATGATATAATATAATATAATATTTGTAATTAATGATTTAATTGTAAATTGTTGATCAGAGGTGAATGAATAGAAATCCTCTAACCTGATCATCTTTACTTTGTCCCAGCTCACAAGAGCATAAGTACCACTGGCCGGCGCACTGATGCGCCATGATGCTGTTGTGGTGCTCTTTGTCACTACTGTCATAATTGTAATACGTCCCTTGGAAAAGAAAGAGAGGGTTGACAGAATATCTACTGTCACAAACCAATCGTGCAAAGATTTCGAATGAAATTGTACAACGAATGCGCTGTTGATCGCATTTTCAAGCGAAGTATAACGAAGCGTATTGGCAAACTCGGCGGGATAGTTGCGCATTAATCGCTTGCATGTCAACGGCACTGATTTCAAAATAATTAATGCATTGTTGCAGACACTCCTGGGGAACTAGTCGGATAAAGCGTGTTTGTTACAAGGGATTCTCTCGTTTGTATATTTTGTATATTATTGTTGTAAAATTGTATCTTTTGTATCTTTTTAGATATGTATGTATGCAAGTTGGTCTTAATTAGCATTTAAACATGCTAGCAGCAAGCCAACGGTAAATAACGAATATGAATGCGAATATTTATATGAAAAGAGTGAGACAATGTGCCAATACAAGATAGAGCAAGATCCAATACAACGCCCATTCCAGTGTCCCAACCTCTCAATGATCTGCTCAATTGAAGATTTACTAGAGCTGACTTCCACGGTTGAAGATAATAATAATACTATGAAAATTTCTTTTTCAAGGTTGGCGTGCCTAATAGCTCGAAGCTAACTAATGCCAACTATTTTGATAGAAAAGTATGAGAGAGAAAAACGGAATAACGGAGAACAAAAATCCATCTAAATAAAATCTAAGTTTACAATAAAACTTTTACAAAATCTACAGTTGCATAAGATTGAGTGGACAGAGAGACTGGGTAGAGTTGGAAGACGCGTTTTTTCGAAGGTTCAAGAACGAGCAGAGAGTTTCAACTTTTTGAATCGTATAGTGAACTGCGTTGCATACTCGATTTCAAGCGTAGCAGAAAGCGAACATAGGGCTCGCGAAAGTATTTTTTTCTAGGGAAGTGGAATTTGTGAGGTGGTTTCCCGTTGCCTTCCTCGTCCATACCGTTGTTATTGTGACACGCGGAGGAATCGAACTCATAACCTCTGTGTTATGAGTCCGCATGTCTAACCATTACATTAAGACACCAATGAATCGTACAGACGTAGTCTACATATATGAAACGCATGCATCCATTAAGATCGAGGCGTAGGGAGAAGAGCTTCTAATAAGGGTGATGACGGTAGCATGAGTAACCGGATCTCGAATCAAGAACCATATAAGCCGTGCAAAAACCTCAGGAAACGTTACGCTACCAAGAGAGGCTCGCCTCCCAGTAACACGAACCTGTGATTTACAGAGTAACCTTATTGTAACCCAGCATTACCCATAATGAAAAGCCATTCGATGTAATCCTAACCAAAAAACCTTACAACGACCTCATTGTAACGTAACATCATTGGCCTATTGGCCTCGTTGAAATGCAAGTACCATCCGAATGACCTCGGTAGATGTTTAGCGATGTGATAATAAGTGACTGGCTAGCATTTTTTCTCTTTTTTATTTCGTAAACTATGCTGAGGAAGGGCCATGGCGGCCTATACAAAGCCTCAAAAAGGAAAGAAAGAAGAAAGCGAAAGGCTAAGAGGAGAGAGAGATCAGATCACGTTTATTGATCTTAGATCTTAAAGATGGCAAGTTGTAAGATCCAGGAAAGCAAGAAGGCAAGACGTTCCATAAATTGCATATTCTTTGGATGAATGATGATGTGTGGGATAGATTTTGTGGATTAGGCAGTGAAACGTGGAAAGGGTGCGAACAAGTGGAGATTCTGTTGGTTCTGACACGCCTTAGAGGAACAGGAATAATATTGCACTAAACACTAACCCTAGCCATTGCCAATCAGATAGCCATTGTAATGACACGCGTCATTGCAATAGGCTGCACCAGTTATGCTGCCTTTGCTCGAAGGAAGAACTTATGCAGGTGTTTGACAAAGTCAGTTCGAACAAAGGCTTCTGTGTCTCACTTGAAATCGATATCTGAAAGTGTCTGTCCAACCTAGCCCTATTCATTTCGCTGCTACCGCAAATCATGAAGAGATAACGCATTCTATTCGATGTGAAAGAAGGTTTTTTCTACGCAACATTTGATCTGGTTGAAATTCCACACAGTTCCAATGACTACGAGTTCATTACAACAATACATATACCATCACAACCTATGTATAAACCAGCATGAAAAAGAGATACTAACATAAACTACTTTGAGCCCTCGAATCACATAGATAGATGCAAGTAAATTCAACATCTGCATTTTGTGATAGATCCTGTCTAAATATTAACGAATTTTCTAATTCGATCGATTTTGCTTCAATCCGGTGGGGTAAATTAATTTGGAGGTTACAGATAGAAATGCTTGGCGCCAGGGTGAGGACAGGTGGATCTAGACTATGTTGCAGAGGAGTCTATCGAGTCAACAAGACACGTAAGACGTGACAAGTAATAACAATTATGGTTTGCATCGTGAGAAACCAGTGTGTGACACAGCGTTTAACATATTGAAAGGGCAAACCATTAAACGTGTACTCAGCCATGCTCGGCAAATTTCAACAAAACATTATTCAATTCTACCTGGATTAACTTCCGACTGCAGATCACCTGGACTGAACAGACTGGCGAATATCAAAGGTTGGTGGGAAAATCTCATGGTGTGATGATGATGATAACGATGGTGTTGATGAAGATGATAACGATGGTGTTGATGATGATGATGATGATGGTCATGATTAACTATCATAATGATGATAATGATTGTGATGATATTGATGAAGGTGATGATGATGATGATGATGATGATGGTAAAAATTATTGATGATGATGATGTTGATGATGATGTTAATGAAGGTGATGATGGTAATGATGGTAAAAATTATTGATGATGATGATGTTGATGATGATGTTAATGAAGGTGATGATGATGATGATGGCAATGATTATTGATCATAATGATGATGATGATGATGATATTGATGATGATGATGATATTGATGATGATGATGCTGATGGTAATAATGGTAATAATTATTGATCATAATGATGATGTTGATTACGATGATGTTGATGATGGTGATGATGATGAACCATTTAGAGAATGCTATAATTATCATAGCTTTGGTGAAAGGCCATTGTGCTTGTCACAAGACTTACTCGATGCTAGAACAGTGATCAAAATGACGATGATGCAGGTGAGAAGCATAGATGGCATGCATACCATTCCATAACTTTCTTTCATATGCCTCTTTCCCCCGACTTAACATGGTCTTGTACCGATCTATGTTCTCGTCGAGTTCCAGTATTGTTGCGATCTCTACCATGCATCTCAGCGCAGCGAGCCACAGTCCACCGCAATAGGCACTAGTACGAAATAGAAATTTGCCAAAATGCGTCATACGTCACAGGGATGAGGAGGCTGGGAGCTGGGCGGAAACCAGCTCGGGAATGATTTCCTCAACTAGAGGCTTCAATATCTTCCTGACTTCATCTAGGAGTTCTTTGCTAGCATGAGATATCGAGGATTTCGTGCGATAGTTGGAGCAGTTCTTGGTATCATCCTTCGTATGGATGTTGATCATAATGGACTATGTCCAAATTGAGATGAAATCGTTCTTTCCATACTTGTTCGAATACTGCATGAATTATACGAACACATATGTATTGATATAATGTGTTCGTTATCATTGTTTTAGGCTACTCGTGTACTAGTGAGGTTCGCGCTTGTTGCCTAAGTTGATTCTCGTCTTGACGTCCTCTTGGTTTCCTGAATCTTACAACTTGCCATCTTTCAAATCTAAGATCAACAAACTTGATCCGATCTCTCTCTTCTCTTAGCCTTTCGCTTTCTTCTTCGTTCCTTTGCTGGGGCTTTGTATAAGCCACCATGGCCTCTCCTCAACATAACTCACTAAAAAAAAGTGCAAGGCTTCAATTATCAGTATAATCAATCATAAAATCACCCTCTAGCAAATCATCTACACATATCGGTTAGGTATAGAGTTGGGGGGACATTTATCGCGTACTCTAATTATCTGAGATATGGTAACTACCAATTTTCACCTCCCCCTTCTTCAGACACATCGAAAAGTGTCCGCAGCTGAGGATAACAAAGAGAACGGGGACGAGTGGATTTCCAACTGCACATTAGAATTACTGAATTTTTTTTTACTTATTTTGTCATCAACCCCTTCCACTCGATTAATTGGCAGGGTATAACAAAGATGATGTGCAGGGTGTTTTGTCCATCAAGATACAGACTCAAATACCTTGCTCCTGTGACAACCCAGCAGTCGAATGTCTGATCAGCAAATCCAGAATTATCGATCAATCCATCACAATCAGAATCCTGTCCTGTCGCAGTTGACATGCATGCCTACACAACAAAGTGTTAGTGAGATCAAAACTTTGTTAATTGCATAGTTTACTTGTGATTTCATCTCACTGCGTGCCAAGATTATCATCAACGCAGTGCCGGAAATTTACGTAAAGGAGCAGGCGGGTTATTGCGTACCAACAAGGATCACCCACGGACTTCACAGCGCACTGTTCTATTGCGAAGGAGGAAACCTTTCAATCTCGTTCGCTAGAATCATGGGATTCTCGTTTGAGATTTGCGCGCGTTTGATTTATCTAAGTCGTTATTTGTCATTTGCTATGTTATTTTCGCATGCTTTGGAAGTCATTTCGAGCAAACAGCCGTTGTTTCTCGCTGTTTTTTCTGGCTTGCTTCGATATATCACTGACATTGCATGTGAGTTACTATACCTGCGATAGCTGTGATGAAATATAAATGGCAACAGGGGTCTTGCAAAGATATCCCATCTCCATGTTGCAACAAATTATTTTCAGTTGCATCTAGTACTTGAAACGGGCGTCGAAAAAACTTGATTGCGAGAAACCATCCTGGGACCCGCCACTGGAAGGTAGGGTGGCCGGTTCCTTTCCTTGCCACACTTTACCCCCAGCTTTATGCAGAGTACCCCTTTGCAGCTGGATGGGCAGAGAGGATGTAGAACGAATGCGAGCGGGCATCGAACCCAAGTCCATCGTTACAGCACAAATGGGCTCAAATCGCAATGCGAACAACCTCAATGAATCAATATAACGAAGGACACAGAAGCTGTTTTAGGCAAAAAAGAGTCCATGCCAAATATTCGGTCGCAGTAATATATTTGACATCTAAAATGATCTCTACTAGTGAAAGGCAAGGTGGAAGTTCTATTTTCGTGGCAAATGAAAGATGGAAGTCTTCATTTCATGGCAAATGCAAGGTGGAAGTCTTACTTTCATGGCTAATGAAAGATGGAAGTCTTCATTTCATGGCAAATGCAAGGTGGAAGTCTTACTTTCATGGCTAATGAAAGATGGAATATAAGTCTTACTTTCATGGCAGGCCACATGTCCATTAGAAACTGCATATTATCTGTCAGCTTGAAATCCCTGTAAACCTTTTAAAACAAACAGAAGATAAGAACCGAACGGTGGAGATGACTAAACGGCGATCAACCCAAAAAGAGAGAGGCTTCGATGAAAGAGTCAATTCTTCCTGGCAGTGATACAGCTTTTCATAGAATTGAAGAAACAGAAAATACGTAGTTAGACGTAAATAAGACTCTAATCAATACATTGATGCTATGAATGAAATCAAGTCATCCTTCAATCCACCAATAAGCAACAACTCGAATGTAATGAATCTTTTGTTCGATGAAATTGGTAGATTATTGAAATTCAAAAAAGTGTAAAATAAAACATAAAATGCAAATTAGCGAGGTAAACTCAACGATGGCCTAGTTCTATGACGCCGTTGTTACTTGTTTGTAAATAGCATTAAACATCACACCAATTTTGCTGGGTTCAAGTGATTTTAATCCTCACCTGAAGCACAAACTTGAGATTCAGGTCTTTCCATGTAGAAGTATCATGTATTGTATAAGCATTCACTTTTAGAAATGGTTCCTCATCTAGGGAAAACGCATAAACAATCAGTTGCATCTTTGTAATAGATAAAAAGCCATCAGTTAGCTAGAAGCATAGACATGTTCGACTTAATCTATTACTGGGACACATCACAGCAAGGGTCTTGAAATTGCTGCAATGTCCTTATTTTTTAATGGTTCTTTGCTTCTGTGCCTACCCCATCCAAATGTTAGGGCACGGAGAAACTATGCTTATATCATTTGGGTGTCAGAATAGCTCAATGGTAAGATTCTTGCACATGGATCCTATGGTTAATGGTTCGAATCCTTCCCCAGCTAAACTTTCACTTGGAGTGAGCAGAGTCGCCAGCTCTATGTAGTTCTAGGCGTAGGAATCACGAGGTGTCATCACGTCAAGAGGAAGTATTCGGACACTGTCCGATAGGCAAAAAAGCTTCTCAGTGTCCAAATATCTACCTTTGACATCTGGCAGAATCACATAGATCTGTATAAAAAATGCTTAGCAATGCAATCTCTCCTCAATGTGACCATTATCTCCTCAATGTGAACATTTTCTCCTCCATGTGACCATTCTCTCCTCAATGTGACCTTTCTCTCCTCAATGTGACAATTCTCTCCTCAAAGTGACCATTCTCTCCGCAATGTGAACATTTTCTCCTCCATGTGACCATTCTCTCTTCAATGTGATCCTTTTCTCCTCAATGTGACCTTTCTCTCCTCAATGTGACAATTCTCTCCTCAATGTGACCATTTTCTCCTCCATGTGACCATTCTCTCCTCAATGTGACCATTCTCTCCTCCGTGTGACCATTCTCTCCTCAATGTGAACATTTTCTCCTCAATGTGACCATACCGGTGATTAATACGTCCAGAAGTACAGAGAGCTAGCGGTTCTCCTCACTTTGAGGAAAGCTAAGCCTGAGGATGGATTCGAACCACTCACAATAGAATCTGCGAGCAATTGCTTTTCTCCGAGCTACCCTCATAATAAGCATTACTTAGAAAGCAAGAAGTTAGGACGTAGAAATGAATTTAAGTACACATAAAATATATGGAAGAATAACATATTATATTTCAAATCTTGCTTATCAAGGGATTCCAAAGTATATCAGCTAATCCTGAGGTAAAGTGCCTACGAATTAACTCTGCTATAAGATCCCTTCCCAGCCATTTGGGTGATCAAATTCACTGCAATCAGTTTTTCCCGTTCAATTTTGGCATTCTGCTACATTTCAACTTATTCGTTGTTCTGTTATTCATTAGTCTTACTCTAGTTTACCTACTCAGCTTTCATTAATTTTACTTATCGTTGATTACAATTCCTTGTAATTCTCTGTTGGTTAAAATGAAAATTCTTATGTCTTACGTCTTATGTCTTATGTAAAGAGTTGCAGATAATGATTTGCTGTACAAAATATATACGGTGAATATAAAAAAGATTGCATCCAGCAAACGCGACTAATCGAGAACACCATAGGGTGATAATTGCATGAATCAATGAAGATGGGAAATAGGAAAATCATCACCAGAGAATGTTGATTTACCTGGGTCACCAATGTCATGTGGAATGCAGCTTGGAACTTTCCTCTGCGCCATATGTCCCTCCATCATCATGAGTCTGTTTTCGGTGTCACTTTGCAGTACTGACGTAGCTGAATGGAAACGTCATACGTTTACAAGAAACAATTGGCAATTAACATACCATGTAATACTATAATCGTGGAAAAATAGGACGGAAGTATATCGACGGGAATGGATGTAGCTTTCTTAGATGCATATTTGATCCTTCCCAGATGTCAAAAGCAGACACTTGGACACTGAGAAGCTTTTGCTTAGAAAGCAATGTCCAGGACCTTTCTTTTGATGTGAGAACACCTCGTGCCTCCTATGGTTGACGTCACAGAGAGATGGCGACGCCCCTCACTCAAAGTGAAACTTTGGATGAGGGTGGATTCGAACCACTGAGAGCTATCCTGACACCAAGGTGGTCGTCAAGCCTCGTATGGACTTAATCTATTTTCTTTACTTGTCATTGTGGACAAATAGCTAGGGAAGCATTCTGAAAGGCGATTCTATCTAAGGTAGGTAGGCTTATCTCTGAAATGTGACCATACTGTCCTTCCGATATGATTTTAGAAACTTTGATGTCGAAGATTAGATTGATTGATGGCGATGGCTTACGTGAAAAGCTGTCTGTTTGGCAAAGAGTGGCTTTTCACTTGGTCGCTACTTAACAAATTTGCAGAGATAATCTAGCTATACAATGTGCATAACTTTTGAAAGATATTAATATTTCGGAAAATTCACACGGTGCTAGTGTTCATCTAGAAATCTTCTCTTCGCTTCTGCTTTTAAGTTTTTAGGCTATTTATTGAGTATCTATTGGCAGTCTTAGCCTGATATTTTCGGCAGTTTCATTTCGTCTTAATTTGATTCAATTAAAGAGCCCTTCAGCCTTCTGCCCTTCAGCCGCTCTGCCTTCAGCCCTTCAACCGAAGCTGATTTACAAGGGGCCCTCCATTTGAGAACATTAAGGACAATTGATATCGAATAGCAAGAATTAACTAAACTACAATGCTGAATAACTGCGGATAAACTTAACGGCAATAATAAACGAAAAGCCAGTTGATTAAAGAGTTTTGCCGTACCGTGCAGAAATGTGTTGGCAAGTATGAAAACTCACCAATATCATACTGCAAGCTAATCTGTAGCTGCGGCCAAAGCATTGCCAACGCCCAAGATGCATAGAAGTGGACATCGTATGTATTGTACATGCGATATTCATGACCTGAAAATGAAAGCATGAAAATTGGCAAACTTCGGTCTATGATTCGGCTATGACTTCCGGTATCTAATTGGGAGTTGAAAAACTGCGAGGAGGTCGTGGCTGCATCGTCTCATTACTGCACTTCAACCCATTTTGTTGAACATACAAGTGCGGTAACAAGTACACGGATCAAACAACTGAGCAACGGCCTAGCGAGAGAACTGATTCGACCCTTTCAAACTTTCTTCCGCTTTACAACGAGATTGATAAAAGCATTGCCGGTAAACAAACATGCTCACAACTCTGTAGCTGCTTTTGGAAATTACTTTTTTTGTCACTTCTTTGTTAAGGCATTAGTAAATGTCAAGTAATCGTGAATGTATAACCTTCTAGGTATGCGAATCGTCCATACTCGTGTACATGGTGCGGTATTTGCCTTCGATGCAGGTCTTTCTTTCTTCTTATATCCAACCAAATTGTGCCACCGTCGGTAATGTAGTACAATTCATTGAATAGGGCTGATTTATACCAATCTGGCAAGGAACTAGAATCAAAGAACGTACAAAAAGTTAGTCTTGCATCGAAACTGAGTTCGTGTTAATACACTTGCTGTGCGCCAATAGTTATCAAGCAATGACGATGAAGTTATCGATGGGTTATCAAGCGAGGACCTCCTTCTCGGCGTTATCCTCGGCTAGAGACGAGAGAGATGATAAAGCCGCTTAGGGGATGATTCAGAGGCATCGCGCGTTAGAATATAGCATGACTTGTCGTGAAGGAGTAGGCTGCAGGAAAATCAGTTTAACGAAGAATAGCAAAGCAAACAGCCATAGTTGAAAAAGTCACAAGCAAAAATTATGACTGCTGTTTTGTTCATGGAAATGATATTTTAACCAAAGCTCATCGCTCGTTCTCTTGAGTTCTTTTGGTTATTATTCTGATGTGGTTATATATTCTCTGAGAGCCACTGGAGACTTTTAAAATTATTCCATAACGCTTGCTTTGTCATGGAAAATTTCCCGTCCTCAATCAGGGAAATTGATTGGAAAAACTCCAAATTTACTCGCGAGTAATAAGAAGAATGTGAATTATACGGAGGTACTTTGAAATAAAGTGTACTCAACTCAAAGGGACTTTTCATAGAATGTCGTTAGGCAACTGAGAGTCTTGAAATCTCAGAATCAAAGCAAAGTCTATGACGCTCTACTCATAGGCAATTCTTTACACTTGGATTTCCAAGCAGTTGACAATCCTTCTTATTGCTGTTTAGTCCGAAAAACTGACCAGTAGCATTCCTCATTCCGTATCATTAAGAAGGACACCATATGAAGCCGTAATTATGAAAGAACTAGAAAAATGGTCATACTTATCATTAAGAATAGGATTCTGCCATTGTTCAATCTTCGTTTCCCAATCGGAGTAGTTCAGCACTGCGTAGCAGCATAAAGATGGCGACGCGTTCCCTTTGTCTCCAAAGAATTTCGTGTACCGCCTGGAAAAGAAAAAAGGGGCGCTCAAAATTATGTTATTCAAAGAAAATCAAATTTTCGCTTTTAAAGGTTAACAAGAAATGAAACTACAGTCGAATACGTCTTATTCGAGCTCGTGTAATTCGAAGTTTTGCTAATTCGAATAAAATTTTCAGGTCCCTCGAAAATCTCTCTACGAAAAACCTCCACAATTCGAACATACAACAGATAAGAGGGAAAACTGTAAAAAAACTGAAAACAATAAGGCTCTCACTCAGATGCTCTACAATGCCCAATTGAGAATCCTTACTTGCTCTGAAACCTTAATCTAAGAAATTATTAGCATTGCGGCACAAACCTGCAGTATTTGACGCCTTTCGCCGAACCAAATTCAACTACTGGCATATCCCAAGAGAGCACAAACTCGAGATCTCTTGTTTGATTTGGTAGCAGCCTCGTTTTAGCAGCAACAGCAGCTGCTAGCGTCTGTCCTGGGTATGATTTCCTATTTGGATCGCCTGGGGAAATCAATGAATGCGAGGTTGGAGTCAGATCGAGGAGAGAGCCCTGCGAATACGAGGGCTTCTTGCAATTTCGTAATAATTTCAAATAAGAACGACTTTCAAACGACAAAAAGTATTGTGTGCAAAAACGTCAAATATCTTTGCGAGTGGATGAGAATCCTCCTTAAACATGTGTTGCGATGATTCATAATTAGCATCACTTTAAACATATTTTCCTCTTTTGCATCCATGACGTCTCACATTAATTGGATGTTTCCTAATCATTCCCCCTAAGTCATCCCGGCTATAGACCGCTTCCCATCATCGCTGGCTTCCACTCTCCACGACTGGGCAACTTTCTAGCAAAACGATACGGTGAACTGACTTAACGATTTCTGTCATCATCATCATCATCATCAAAGACCGTCCTGGTCCATAGATGACAGATTCTTCGCCACCCACCTCTCGAGTACGACGCCCAAACAGCATCCCTCACACAGTAGTAGCGCCATGGACTGGCATGGAAGTGGCGACTTCTTAATCAAATGTATATTCTCATAATGCCAATCAAGCGAGCTGCCGAAGAGTTTTTGGTAAACTTTCAACTAGCAACTGAATTTCTAGGGGTATGAAACGACCACCACGAAAAGCTATTCCTAGTCTCGCAGAAGACTATTTTTTATATTTTTTGAAATGCGTTTGTTGGTTCTGCTATAGAGGTACAAAACTGTGGAATAGCCTCTCACCCGAGTCAAAGCAGGAATCCTTGCTGTATGGTTTTAAGAAAATTATTTACAGAGAGGGATTTCTTTCTATTCATATTTTGCGCTTCTTGCACTTAAGTTTTGATTATAGTAAACAGGGATTTATAGTTCGATTTGATTTAATCTACTGTTCTCATTAATATGATAAATTATAATGGATGCTTTTGTCGGGGGCCCCTTGCAAACCAGCTAATGCTGAATGGCGACCCTTCTTAAAAGAATTAAATGTGAAATATGTATAGCTATGCGCCATGGTCTGCTAACCTGCTTTGTTGCTAAGCATGCCGTCATCTGCCAGATCTTCCCAAACTTTGCGACAAGGAGTCTTCGAATCAAACGAGACTTTCGTCGAGACAGAAACGGTGTTGTCCCCATTCTACGGAAAACAAGGAAGATTTTGAGCAACGATTAAAGACACATCGAAAAATTTCTAGCGAGTGCGTTCAATGGCAAAATGTTTGGAAGTACTGACAGAGTTGAGGCAGAATAAAGAAAGAATAAGCCTACGAGATTCCTCGAATTTAAACGATAATTTTTATATTCAAAGTGAGCACTGTTGGTCATAGGTGGAAACTGAGAGGACAAATTAACGAAATATACTTTCTTATTGCTTGCAGAACATAGTCTCAGCTATGACTTTCCAGCTGTTAGGCTACTTGCAAACATCTTTAGCATTAGACGGAACAGCGGAAGTATAATTTAATCTCACAGAGAATATTTTCATTCGGCCCTCATCAGAGGAAGAAACGTTGGATTGTGGCTCAAATGAAACTATGGAGCTCATACCAACATGCAGAGATATATGTGTCGAGCGAAAATTTCCTCATTGAGACGAAATTTTGCACCTGCTCTCTGTGCAATATAGAAAGACATGATAACAAAAAATTAATCTAACTATCAAAAAAATTCACTAAACTATCAATGCGTCGTACTTTTACGTGTGAATTTTATCTTGCTTCTAAAGTTAAGACATGCAGATGTGTAGACTAACTTTTTGCTGCTACAGAGGTAAGCTGGCAACACTGTCAGGATAGCTCAGTGGTAAGATTATTCCGCATTTTTTCTATGGTCAGCGGCTCGAATCCACCCTCAGCTAAACTTCCACTTAGAGTGTGGAGAGTCGCCAACTCTCTGCAATTCCAGGCGTAGGAATAACGAGGAATGGTCACACCGAGAGGAGGGATCCGTACACTGCTCGATAAGTAAACAGCTTTCTAGCATCCAAATATCTACCTTTGGCATCTACCAGTACAATCACATGCATATAAAAAGCTGGCAACACATGCTTACCTCTGTGACGTGCTTTGCAGCAACAGCAAACGTGAAATCCCTTCTTGCGTGTGAATGATGAAGCAGTACACCAGACACATCATGAACAACACAGATCTCGTTTGCATTCAGCGTTCTTGAAGCTTCTTGCGGTGAAGCGGCCTCATTGGCATGCTGCTTGCTCTCATGTGCTGCCTTCTCTGGCGACCTATTCTTCGCACCTGACTGATTCTGCAATCTGACTTCACTAAACACACCCTTGCATAAGAAGGATTCGTTGTGATGGCCGCCCGCTTCGTCCGACGGACCCCCCGTGCCGTTTTGGAACGTGAACATGATTGACACCTCGATTTCTTCCTTACCAAGATTTTCAACGGTCCAGACGAACATTCCCACGGGTAGACTTGTATCCTATAGAAGAACAAACGTACAATCGGTAGTAACAGACATCAGGTATACACAGCCATGTATAGGTCAGGCACAGGTGTAGAATATATCATTTAGAAGAAAGTGATGTAAATACAAGCAGTACAATATCAACAAGATTCTGCTGTAGTGATTAAACAACCTGACCCTGTTCTTGTAGACGCAAAGATTCAGCTTGTAGCCAGTGAGATTTGATATGGGCATTTCAAATATGTTTAAGTTAAGCAGGTTTTATAATCATGGTTGGGAAGGGAAAGCTTCTTGCCTGTTGTTGGCAGGACCAAATTGCATACAGGTGAATGAAACAGGGATATTGACAACAGAGGATTTGTTTCTGCTACACCAAGTTCATAGCTTTTAATTTAAATTTGAAATATCAAATTTGCCTCTGGCTGTGGAATTGATAAGAAAATGCTGAGCGTTTGATTTCACAGCATTTGGCAGGGGGGCCACGCCGCTCCTATCGTTTTTCCATATCTAAAACGTAGAATTTAACAAGAAGCTATTTACAAACACGACAATATTGGAAGGACGAGAAGCATGCTAAAATTGCATTTAAAAAATAACAAAGCGCTTTTCAAAAGCCACACAAAGGTTCCTCTTGGTCTCTCCATGGAGAACCTGTTTAATCAACAAGATTTCAATGACAGTACTGCTCGAATTGAATTACAAAGTGGACGGATTCGGTACAGTCGTAAGAAATGGCGATACATCTACGAGGTATTTACTGCGTCATAAGAAGATCAAAGCTTAATAGAGAAGAATGGCACCTGGGTTTATACTGACTGGGGCTACAAGAAAATATCTGATGAATGTATAGTGTTGGTTCCAAACCTTGACGACTCCGATTGAAAAATCTTAAAATAATAGATTATCAATGAAAATTCTTAGTGAGGCATGTGATGTCAGAAAATAAATTTTCTGCTATCAATTTGCTACCTGACATGGAGAGAAAAAAAAGAAAAAAAGAGGAAAGGTTGCCGTGAACAGAGGCATGAAAAGAGAGGGACTTGGAAATTAAACAAGTGCTTTAAATTTTGGCATTTGTAGTTCCTTTTTCTTTATTATCATAAAGCAATATTCTCGCAAGGGCTGGGGCTGGTTCAAAGTGTTATGTGGCTGGAATACTTCCAGATATTTTCGCACTGACACGCAGCAGTAAAGAAATATGCGGACCAAGTGCAGCATTTCAGAATTGAAGCAAAGTTGAGTCCTACACTCGAAACGGGAGGTGATGGGCTAACAGCTGGAGACGTGATGATCTCATCGGCTGTAAGCGTTCTACTCACCTTATAGTCATGTGGGAATACAGGAGATATTTGTCTGCATGTCAATCGAACTTTGTGCTCCGGGATCTCATATACTGTCCAAGCTCGCGGGTATAAGGCGTGATACACAGCTTGCCCGCCATTAAAATTCCATTTCCAGCCCTGCAGAGTCTTCTCGCAATTCAGTGTGCCACTTGGGGTGTTTGGAGACAGAACATGCTAGGAAGAACAGAATCGTTATAGAAAGACGAAAGCAAGGATTTGCGAAGTGTATGACAAGACATTGCACGATTCTTCATAAAATCCTAAAAAGCATCGCTTTAACACAAATTATTAAAAAGTAGTAGGTTTCATTTGTTTTTTTGAAAAACTGAGAAAGTAAGTCGATCCCACGTTTGTTAAATCATTTGGGATAGTTACCATTGAAGCGTTGAACTTTCTCTAATTGGCCTAAGATGTTCGATCGATGTACACATGGAGCCAGCCATTGGTAAACAACTTACTGGGTAAGGGCATTAACAGTTTTGATTAATATCATGGATGACAACGGCAGCGAGGGCGTCGAAAGATGCAGAATAAAGCATAGATGGAGCAAAATCGAGAAACAGAGAAGGTTCAACACGGATAGGATTCAATTAGGCAAAGTTTACAAAATCCTTCAAAGTCATTTACAAGACCCGATGACATCCATCAGATAGATGAAATGTGTCAGGATAGCTCAGTGGCAAGATTATTGCGCATTGATCTCATGGCCAGTGGTTCATGGTCCCTAAGGGACAGAAGGCACCATACATACAGACTTAGCTTAAAAAGAACCCAACTTGTAATGCTCAAACTACGGTGCCGCTCTTGGCGAAGGTAGACACTAGATCATCCGGCCTCATCAAGAACGGCACTTACAATCTCAAAAGCCAAAAATTGAATCAAAAAGGCACAAAAATAATGCCCCAGCTTCATACCAGGTACCCGTCAACAGCTGGATTAACAGGCACAGGCTGAAATGAAATGGGACAAAATGTGCCTCGAACCTAGGACCTGTCACGCAGTAGACACATGTCCTAACATGCAATGCGACACGTTAAAGTCCTTCCCTCATTCACCATTTTTGGCGAATACGGGGCGCCTATTTCCGTTTCATTAGCCTTTGGCCCAACACAGTTGTGCAAGCACAGTGAACGCTGTAGTTGGAGGCTGATTATTTGGTAGCAACGTGTGTTTCACTCCCATGATCTTCCCCAAAGTATTGAATGCTAAGCAGGGAATTAACATAATAATATGCACCATTTTTCAATTCCTTGGTGAGTCTAAAAAGCGATTACTCTGCCACTGGGCCAAGGACGCGGTTATACAACATGTGATTCAGACTCAACATAAGGGGTGCTTCTTAGAATCTTGAATGCATACTGTAAATATATGCTGTACAAGGCCATCTATAGTTGATATCAATCTATAGATCTTACAATAACTAAAATAAGAACAGAGGATTCAAGAATCGCGCCTTTCAGACAAGAAGAATTTTGTAGCAACACAAATGGTTCAACGCTTACCTGGTACACAGTCTTCTTCCTTTTTCGTATACAAACTGTGAACTGCACATGAAAAGAATATTACAGTTATTATTACTACAAGGTGCATGCAAATTTAAATGACAACTCACTGGTGCTATTAAATGCAGCTTTCTTCAAAAAAGAAGATAAAATATACTGGCAACAAGGCAACAAGCAGTTGCGTGCCGACAGATTTTTGAGTGGGGGTGTAGCAGAAGAGATTAATCGACAGGTTATGATGAAAAATGTTTCATCATATCATAGCACGGAAGTTTTATGGTAAACCTGATTTCATACTCTGGTATCATTGCAGGGTTATGGTACGCGATTTAAGTCTAAATATTTCCCATTTCCATCATGTCATCAGAAGCACTGAATGGGTACCATGCAGAAACCTCCACGTTGGTGTCCCCGGATATCAACCGCCAAAAGTGATCTCGACTCATTTTTGTCGGCTCGATACAGATTCTGCAACCACTCTCCCTCAAAGCACATTTGAAGGAACGACTCGATGAGGATCAGAAGCCTTTTCGCCTTTTCTCGCAAGTCACAGACAAGCCAAGATCTTTATGCTAAAGATAATGTAAGCTTGAGCAACCCATTTACGATACAGGGAGAGAGAAAGAAAGAATGAAAGAAAGACACAGAGGAAAACTGCTTCTAATTCTTGGAACGTATCTAGTGATAAACTAATGCAGACTGTACTAACCTGGTTGACATCGACAACGTTTCGCTCATAGATTCCTGGATGCAACTGCCATCTATTAAAATCTCCCCTCCAACCTCTTGTGATTGTGCCAGCACCAATACCACCAAGTGGGACGCCTTCAAAAAGCAAGAAAATCCATGTCTGAGTGGTTACATGAACAATGGTATTAAATCGACTATGGAATATACGAAATGATCCCAAGATTTTTTTAGTGAGTTATGTTGGGGAAAGGCCATGGTGGCGTATACAAAGCCCCAACAAAGGAAGAAAGAAGAAAGTGAAAGGCTAAGAGGAGAGAGTGAGATCAGATCATTTGGCGATTTTATAGGGAGAAAATAAAAGACATGGCGTTTCTTTCTAGATTTTGAGAAGAAAAAGTCTTGCATAGCTGGCTATTTCTTTGCATTTTGTTGTGTATGAAAGACCATATGCTCAGTTATACGGTTGATAAGGAAAAATTAAACTAATTAAAAAACAAAACGGTGAGACTACTACTGGATTAAAAGCCATGTGCTTTATTGCTGCTTCGTTATTGCTAATTTCCCATGTACAAGAATCCACTAGTCTATAATAAATCAAATCCATCAGTCTGTGGCTTTTAAAAAAATTGTAGATAAGTCGTTTCCAGATGGCTCTGAATTACTTCAATATGTTTGGCTATGAATCTGGATAAATGAGAAAGCTTCTTCCTTCTTCTGAAGGATCCTCTAACAAAATGGAATTTCCAATGTTTACTGCCATGCATCAATTCCACGTTTGCATGGCTGTTTGCTTAGGCTTTTCAGTGAGATTTCCTTTCTGCCATTGACCGCTTTAGGTCAAGTTTTATAGCAAGCAAAAGATATCCTGATCATATTCTGAGGCTGATCATATATGGGGCTTTGCATAGGCCACAATGGCCTTTCCTCAACATAACTCACTCAATCCTACAACTTGCCAACTTTCAAATCTAAGATCAATAAACTTGATCTTATCTCTCTATCCTCTTAGCTGCTCGCTTTCTTCTTTCCTCCTATGTTGGGGCTTTGTATAGACCACCATAGCCTTTCCTCAACATAACCCACTAGAAAAAAACATTCTACCTCAAACCCTATATGGAATCACTGTGACGCAGTTGCTGGATGTGTCACTGTCAGTCTGTCTGTCTATTTTTCTATCTCCCTGTCGTTCTGTCTGTCTGTCTTTCTATCTCCCTGTCGTTCTGTCTGTCTGCCTATCTGTCTGTCTGCATGTCCGTCAATAATCCAGCCAAAGCTGTTCAGTGGATCCATTAGACATATCTGATAGTGTTGAAGAAGGGGTGCAGACATGGTCTACTGGGTCATAAATATGCAACCTTTTCTGCCGCACAAGCTCATTGGCAAATTATGTATAATGAAATATGTGTACAATGATATGCATTGCCAGCAGCTGAAACCTTTACAAATATAATAAAAAAATCCTTCACATCTACACTAGTCAATTTGATCAGTGTATAAAATACACTGCTATCAGCATGGGACCTGCATCAACAAACAGGAGAAATAGCTTGAGAAACTGTACACAGATAGCAAGGTAGAAAAGAAAAAATGACACTCCTACCATACAACTGCTTACAAGGAACTGTTGCATACGGATCAATATATGGTGTTCTGCCTTTTTTCCGTGTAGATCTTGCATATTTTAAAAACCTAGGGAAGGAAGCTTAGAATCTCAATATAGCTATAAAATGTCAGGATAGTTCGGTGGTAAGATTCTTGCACATTGAAGGGCTGAATCTACATTCAGCTAAACTTTCACTTACATTGAAGAGAGTTGGTAGCTCTCTTTAATTCCAGGCATTGGAATCACAGGGTTTGGTCTCATTAAGATGAAGGACCTAGACACTCCCTGCTTGGTAAGCAAAATGCTCCCAGTGTCCATTAACATTATAAAAAAAAGCTATAAGCCATGCAACAATATTCATTTATAAGCTTCTAATTGTGAAAAACTGCTTAACAGCAATTCATCAATTCCTATAAGGAAAATTTCAAGTTTGTATTGGAGGTGGGAGGAAATGGGGGAATCTTTTTAAGCTGTCTCAAGTAACGCATCTATCCAACTGGGAACTACAGCTTCAAAATTTTAAATGCCAGCAATTCACCAAGATTTCTCACAAATTGCCTCACTTTGCTTTCTGGATTTATGGATAATATTTTCCATTGATTGCCTAAGAATGTTTGGCGTTGTTGCAACAGGTGAGATACTGTACTTTGGTACCTGCTTGATTATGGAATGAAATTGAATTGATGAAGAATGAAAGCAAGCATGATGATTTTATTGGGTTGCCAGCTTCTATTGAATCCAGTGGTCAATCATGAATCAGTTTCTAATCAATATGAATCTCATCACATTCTGATCATATCACATCGATAATTGTCTAATTTAGCTTAGATGTAGCAATGAGTCTGGCAATAAACTTGGACCCTGGAAACACATCCTCATTCAACAGTCCTGAATTTGATGCTTTGAGTAACGCTTACAAGAAATGTTCCCCTTTTTGTCCTGTGCAACTTTGGAAGAACGACCAGTACATTCTTTTGTGTCTATAGAAAGGCCTTTTGGTGATACAATATAAGCACCATATATGGGTGCAAGCAATTTTTTTTTCAATTTCAAAATGTTCATCAATCCATTTTACATACCAGTCAATTTACTACATTAAAGACTACAACGTAAAACTAAATGAAACTACAAGACTGTAAACATAATAGATTGATTAAGGAGGAGCTCTCTAAATGGACAAACTAATTGAATTTGGATCGATTCTAATAGATTAACAAAAGATAAAGAAAATAAATTAGACTACCTCCGACTCATTTAAAAATTTAATTCATCAGTCCATAGGTCTTGAGGTTAACGATTCAGAGGTATAGCGTTTGTAAGGCCTAAAATTCATCTAATATTGGTGTCACAAAAGAGATGTAAAAGGATTTGAAGTTTATCAAAACTCTGCACTTGAGATTCAAGTCACGCATGAAGCAATTCTTCTGAGTTGTACCTAACAGATCGTGGTAAAAAATAAGAGGCCAACGTTTGCCAATATGTGGCATGAAATTGTGAAAAGCAGTGTTCGGGCATTGCCACTTATGAACTCCCCATAAGAGATGCTAAATACCTGGAAGTATTTTCGTGCCTAGTAACTCGACAAACCTGTAAGCCATGCCGACAAGTCTCGGCACTTGGTGCCATCTTGGTATCACGCTGGCTTTAGGCTTGTCTGGGAAGTTGTGATCGAGCCGCACTCTCCAGCCATGCTCTGGTGGAACGTGGCGCTGCTCGTCTTCAGTTTTGCATTCACTGCTATCCACCATTACTTTGCTGGAAGAGGATCTCGAAAGACCATTTCAATGATTGAAAATATTCATCCGTCCACTGATAAATCAAAAAGCTTCTTAATAATTTAGCACTACCTGCTTTCAATCCAGCAAGAATATGCTTTGTAGGCCTTCGCTAGGAAGATCGAGAAGCGTCGTCTTTAATGAGGTCTATTGTAAACACACGATAAATGACGTAATTAACAATAAGTCAGAACAAAAGCTATTGTCATTGATTTCGCAAAAATTTTTACTAACATAAACACCTGCTCCAATCTCTCCTCCGCAAGTCCGTCGCATTCCATGCGCACCCCAGCTATATTGTATACAGAAATTGCAGGCTTCAAATTACAGAGTTGGTTTCAAAAACTTTGCAAAATATTTGTACATGGGGTTTTCTTGTTTTTTTTGTCGCTCCACTTTCAGTACAAAAATCTTCTTAGCGAGTTTCTTACATAAAAACCTAATTTCCTTACTTTGCCAACCCAACGACCCTCCATTTTAAAAAGTTCGTCTTCACCAGCCGCCTGTCTTTTTTCAATGACGTATTAGTTAAGAAGATTCATGAACATAAGAGACTAGGTGCTGTTTACCGTAGACATTCATAACATGTTCCCTTGGTTTTTCTATAGAGATGCAAAATGATGGAGGTTCCTTCCACTTGAAATTAAGCAGGTTTTTGAAAACAAAACATATATTAAGGTTCTCATCTTCTCATCTTCTCTTGTCTCATCATGGTCACCAGATGCCTTTGGCCCCGGGACATAGAAAGCATCTAAAACGGGGTTGGGTACTCTACGGCCCACCGAGTGCTTTTTTGAGGCCCGCGAAGAACTTGTATCAAGCAAAAACAACTCTCCCGTTATTCTGGCTTTCTAATCGCTTGATACCGTATAAACGCATTGTAAACATGTAAAGCGTTACCATACTGAGGATGGATTATGTTCTCAAAAGATATAAGCACATTTTTTATCTTTATGGCGTGACAATCTAACTTTGAAACAGCCTTGGCAACATACTGTGAGGCCCTTTAAAACTTAAAATTTGTGACTGCGGCCCTTCTGCTGAAAAGTTTACCCACGCCTGATCTAAAAAGTGGAGGGAGGGGGCAGGTCAGGAAAAGGCCACATTCTAAAACAATGGAGATGACCAATAATAAAAAAATCTGACTACAGATAATGGGGACAATGCAGAAACCTCCACTTTGGTGTCGTTGGACATCGACTGCCGAAAGTGATCTCAATAAATTTCCGTCGGCTCGTAGCCGATTCTGCAACCATTTTTCCAAAAAGCACAATTGAAGGAAAGATTCGACGAAGAAGAAGAGCCACAGATAATTCAAATTTAATGGAAACAATGCTGACAATCATCCTCATAGAAAGCTTTGATTGCAAATATCTTTCTGGGTCTAATCTAACTATGAGAATAAGGGCAAAATAATGATTATGCAAAAAAGGCGCTGATGGATTGGGTTTTTGCATAACTTGCCAAATGGTTGGGGGCATAGCCCCTCTGGTGATATTTCGCCAATCTATAGATGATGATGCAGCAATTTCCGACGATTGAGACAACGTACTCTTGGTTTCCTCATTTTTGTGATAAATTATATACGACGTAAAAATCTGCTAAATTCATATACACAACTGCAAAAAAATTCACGACGCGGTAAATACATAGATGCGACCGCCGTATATTCCAGTTATGATTCACGGTAGTCTATTGATGATTTACTTGGAAAAAGCCAGGCCAGAAGCAGGTAATCGGGACAGTGGGATAATAGAAAAAAGGAGCGACGACTCCAGGAGCAAACTACAAACAAGAATTCTCTTAATATTTTCTGCAACGATCATTTCTTTGAAATGATAAGGAATAGAGAAGTGCATTCTGACCAAAAAATGACACCAATTCCTGTGAGATTAAAGCTCCCAATTAACCGGATCAAGAGGAAAGCTAGCAACCTAATGGAGGACAGGGAGAAGCTATGCTTATTGAGTCATGGCCTGGTTCTTTCCTCTCGGTGCGACCACAACTCGTGATTCTTACGCCAGGAATTAGAGTCAGCGAATCTTATCACTTTAATTGAACGCAGTGTTCGATTGGGACTCGACAAATAACGACTGTAGAATCTGTTAGCAAGGAGCTAAATGGCTGAGAAATCAGTACACAAAGATCGGTTGATGATTAGATTTCGCGCTTAGCTTCCTGAGAAAAATCGTCCAAAAGCCAGATTTTACTCTGTATAAGATATATGCCACCATTGAATGTTTGTAACGAAATTTACCTAGCCATCCAAGGGGTCCGAAAAATATCATCTACAACATTGCTGGAGCAAAATATTCACCAGCTTTACTTTGTACTTCCGCGAGCAAAGGGACCGTATCCAGTGTTGTCAGTCTTAAAAAGCACTAAACAGAATTGTAGATTAAGTCTGTGATGGAACTTACATCACGGTCAAATATTCACCTGCTGGACTTTGATGCAGGATCAATCTCCTGTTAACATTTATTGTTAGAAAATCACATATTAAACACAGGGATAGATATTAGGGCATTCTAAATGGAGGAAGCCGAATGCTTTCAATAGATTCCCAATCTTGTAATGTTTGTAGCTGAGGTGAGTGGGGGATGAGTGGAGTTAATGGGGTGAGTGGAGGGTGAATGGAGTTAATGGGATGAATGGGGGCAATTGATTTAATGGGATGTTAGAGGGCAAATTGAGTTAATGGGGTGAGTGGGTGAGTGTGTCACACAGCTTCCACCAGTTGACTGAAGTGGGGACAAAAAAAACATCACCTCTCGTCATCTTCAAAATTTTGATCCAATAAAATTACACTTTACTTCCTATTTTTCATGTCATATTTTACTATCCATTATTTACTTTTATCCTAATATACGTTTGGTTTCCTTGCCTTAACGTTTTAGCCCTGTACACAATTAACCAGGCAATTAACTAGATCAGTTTGACCGTCATTAGGTTTTTAAAAAACATTACTGTATCATATTGTATTGTAAATTTATGCTTTCATTGTACTGCAATGTATTGCATTGTATCATCAGTCAAGAACGACTCTAAGGATAAGCTTCGTCATGGCAACATAAGACAATACAAGTAGTAAGGCTACTTTTACGAAGTCGAGAGCAAAAAGCACCAGACACAGTAGAAGTAGAGAAGCAAGCATGCAACCGAGTGCAATGATAATGAAAAGTCCTACGTTTCTTTGCAGGTTCACTCTAACTGCTGGATTACCATGAACATTGACAAGAACTCCATTGATCAGTAGAGAGACGGCAAGTGCAACAACTGTGACGTGATGGATAAACCGAGAGTTTGGTTCGTACGTCTCGTCGGCAGTCTCCGAGTCAAACATTGTCGTACGTGGAGATGGCAATGCAGATCTTCGATGACGATTCTTTCTCGCCTCCTTGCCGCGTTTCCTATGACAACAAATAGGAGAACCCTCTACATGACTTTTCAAGCTATTGAGAGCTGCACGGAACCGAGGAAATTATGCTTAAGCCAAATTACTCCCTGTAATCCATAAAGACCCCCTCCCTTCCTCTCTCCCTCACCTTCTCCCTCCCTATCTATCTATCTATCCATCTATCTATCTATCTATCTATCTATCTATCTATCTATCTATCTATCTATCTATCTATCTATCTATCTATCTATCTATCTATCTATCTATCTATCTATCTATCTATCTATCTATCTATCTATCTATCTATCTATCTATCTATCTATCCATCTATCTATCTATCTATATATCTATATATCTATCCATCCATCCATCCATCCATCCATCCATCCATCCATCCATCCATCCATCCATCCATCCATCCATCCATCCACCCATCCATCCATCCATCTATCTATCTCTCCCTCTCCCTATTGCTATCATCATTAATCCCTCCTTGTTCTTATCTTATTGGTGTTGATTTTAATTTGGTGGAACTTCTCAAGGCAGCTCTGTTATTTGCTAGTTATGTCCCACTTTGCAGCAATAATTTCAGGAAAAACAAATGTATCTGCTCTCCATCTCATGATACAAAAATTTCAAGATCTTTGCACAATATGCGAAGTTGAAGAGACCAATCGGTAGGCAGCTCTGGAACAATTCTAAGAGAGGTTGGCCAGCGCACTGTAATTCTTTTATGAGTTGGAAGCTTGTTTGTGTGTAGGACAGCCAATGTACATTAGCTAAAAGACTGCCGGTGCATATGTAAGTGTAGCAAAGAGATTTAATGGCAGTACCTGTAATTGACAGGGAATGTAACTTGAATTTCAGCCTCAAGATCTGAAAGATGAAACCAAAAATTTGATTACTCACTTACTCACTGAAAATTTTACTGATTGGCAAGGGTAAAAAACTTGCTAGATTAAAAAAATGTGGCTTCAAAATTAGTCACATAATTCTGCTACAGAAGAATTTCCTTCTCATGAGCAAAATTAACTGCAAAGTTTTCCCCATTTACTTTTCCTCAACCATACTTAGGTCATCAACTATGGAATGATATAAAAATGATTGCTTCTTACAGAATTCTATTTTTTTTAGTGGGTTATGTTGAGCAAAGGCTATAGTGGCCTATACAAAGCCCCAACACAGGAGGAAAGAAGAAAGCGAGCAGCTAAGAGGATAGAGAGATAAGATCAAGTTTATTGATCTTAGATTTGAAAGATGGCAAGTTGTAGGACTCAGGAAAGCAAGAAGAAGGCAAGACGCTCCATAAGTTGCATGTTCTTGGGATGAATGATGATTTGTGAGATAGAGTTCGTGAAGTCGGCAGTGAAACTTGGAAAGGGTGTGAATGAGTTGAGCTTCTGGTGGTCCTGACACGCCTCAGAGGAACTGGAATAATATCCCTGATCTCCTGAGAACAATGTCAGTTCAAGTATCTGTAATAGATGGAAAGATCTCTAACTAAACGACAATGGGAAAGAGGTTGGAGCGATTTGGTGAGGTTAGGATTATTGATGAGACAAATGGACATGACGTCTTACAGGACTCTAATGATAACAGCATGCTTGACATGCTGATAGGTTATTCCTGTATATAAATTCGCATATCATTATCATTATCATTCTCTTTTATTCAGTAGCTGTCTCCTGCTAATTCAAACTGCATGCAGCATCACACAATTAAAGGAAAAGGGAGGTGATATCAAGTTTATGATTTTAGGTTGGAAAGAATAAAAGTTGTTGAGCATCAGAAAGGATAGGAAGGTAAGACAATTAATGGACTACAACTTCTTGATGATTTGTAGGAGAGAAGTTGTAGAATAGGCAATGAAGAGGAGCAAGAGAAGATCTTACGAGGTTAGCAAAAACTGTAAGAAATTGTTTATGATTAGGCAAAGGTCAACAAAGCATAGAATAGAATGAAACACAACTGTGGCAAACATAAGTTCATTGGTCTCCGTCAAGCATAGACTCTTGGAAAGATTTCAAAATGGTACAGTATTGCAATTTCTTACTAAATGAGCCTACAAAAAAAAACTTCTCTAAATTTTAAATGCTAAGCAGAAATGCATGTTTCATTTTAGAAGCCTTTACTCGCATCTGGTTGAAAAATGCAGCCATTTTTCAAATACAAAGAAGATGTTGGCATACAGGGTACTTAAAATATGCATTAAATCACCAGTAGACAACAATAGCATACCTTCTTCAGCTTGAACATGGCGTATTGGCTCACGGCACAGAGGACACCTTGGCCGTCCTCTGGAGACATGATTCAATTGCCTTAAGCAAAGGGCACAAAATACGTGCAGGCATGGGGTCTTGAAGGGCTCGTGCAGAAGACAAAGGCAAACTGAGCACTTGTAAAAGTCTGGAATTTCACTATCAGACAACTCCTGTGAAGGAAAAAAATGGATAGAAATCTCACAGCTGTCAGGAAAGCTTCTTTAGAAAATATTAATTATGCTGATAATAATAACAAATAATAACAGTGTTAGAAATAAGAAAACAGTTAGAAGTAAGAAAAGTGTTAAAAATGCAATTAAGGAAGAAGGCTTTCTTGTTAGCCCTTGGTCATTAGTTGTGACTCGCCTAAAAGGAGTAATTACGGCAATATTTGAACACTCAGAGCATAAGCTGAAACAGAGACAATAATATGAAAAAAATTTACACTGGATAAAACATTCAAACAATATTTCTGTATCACTATTTGTCCAATAAAACAAAAAATGCAAAAAAGACAAGAATACAGGAACATCAATTGTAAATTGCCACAAGTTCTTGTGTTACAAGAAGATTGATCACCTCAGAAACAAAACTAAATGCAGCAGTGATCCTGTATTGACTTCCGTAACAAAAATTATTACCACATTCAAAATGAGCATTTGGGAACATAGTGGTAGAGAAGTACCTCCCTTGTACATGACATTATAAGGCAGCTTGGCTATTCCTTTTCCTCAGATCATTTTAACCCAAGCTTCTATGGACATAATCTGAGATTGATTGAGGAGAAAATGATTGACAGGTAAACAGAAGAACTGTAACAATATGGCTGTCATAATACAAATGCTCTCGATAATTCATTGTTTTTTATGCTATATGCTTGCTTGAATTTGCTTCGCTGTGAGATGTATACTCGTGTTTCTTAATGTTATGAACTAGAACAGTTCTAAGCACAATGCTTCTGTTGCAAAAACTTCATAATCTTAACGGCTTTATGCATGACGCTCATTTTAATGTTGGATAGAGCGCAAGAAAGCATCCAAGGATTCAAAGGTAAGAACAAATGTCCATATTTACAACTCATAACAATTCTAAATAATAGCAGAAAATTCAGGAAAAATGGCTTTGCAGGACTCTGTTGATAACAGTATTGTATATACTGATAGGTTATCCTGTCAAAATATTTGTAAATCATCACTTCTAGTATCATTATCGTTCATACTCTCTTCATAGCATTCTGTTTCAAATAATTATGAGCACAGGTTCTGAGAATGCTTCTGAAATGGTCTCTCCTCCTGGAGGAAATCAGAAAAAAGCAGCATGCACAAAAAGGCATTTCAAAAGTGTTTGACATACTAATTCTTTTTCCTTTTGATCATTGAAACAACTTCTTCTGCTGCTGTAATGATATTGACTTCTTTCTCCATTTTCGAATCCAGATTTATCGTCCATTTTCTTCTTCTTAATCTCCTCAAATGATTTAACATAGTCACTATCTTGCTGCCAATTCCCCCTTCCTCTTCGTCTTGGCTTTTTCCTCCTTCTACATTCAAAATCTTCATCAACATGAGACCCATCACGAAGCTTTCCAGGACACAATCTTTCCACTTCTTTTCTGATTTCTTTCAGCCCTTGCTGTATGTGACTCACTGTCACACATGACTCACTGGCAATATTATGAGGGATATTCTCTGAACAAATGCACTTGTCGCAAGTATATTTGCCTCCTGGTTCAACGCTTGGGATGCTAGAACTACCACATCTATGACAATCATGATCACATGTAACTTTCTTTTGCACATAGGGTTCCTTGTTTGTGACATGAGTGTTTGAGTGCAAGCTACAGTTTGTAGGTAATGAATCCAAAGCTAAGGCTTTGTGGATGCTAGCCACATCAGTTACATTTGCATTGCACATTTCAACTTTGTTGTGCAGTTCCTTACTCGCAATGCATTTCCTGGCATTTGTACAATCTCCCCCACTTTCAGTATTAAAACCCCCAGATTTGACCAGGCCATCCCCTGCAGTATCGTTTTTGCTGTGATTGCCATCCATTGATGCATCATCACATCTATTTCCATCATCAAGAGCCTTTCTTTGAGCTGGACGTGGATCCAAGTTTGAGAAAGCATCCACTCTGCTTTTCGGGCACCAGATAGCAGGAATAACGTCAACTAAACAGGAGCAATGCACCACATGAAGGAAATCAAAGCCGCCAACTCTGCCTCTGCACCTAGGACAGTAGAGCTTTCCTTCCGTCCATCCTGACTAAAAAAAAGGAAAAAAATTGTAAGCATTGGAAACTAGAAGTAGTATTAGAAGTAGTAGTAGCAGTAGTAGCAGTACAAGTAGTAGTATTAGAAGTAGTAGTGGTAGAAATAGTAGTAGTAGCAGTAGTAGCAGTACAAGTAGTAGTATTAGAAGTAGTAGTGGTATAAATAGTAGTAGTAGAAGTAGTAAAAGTAGTAGCAGTACAAGTAGTAGTATTAGAAGTAGTAGTGGTAGAAATAGTAGTAGTAGAAGTAGTAAAAGTAGTAGCAATACAAGCAGTAGTAGTAGAAGTAGTGGTATTAGTAGTAGCAGCCATTGCATAGATCCCAATTACATAGGTCTTTCAATGGCAAAGTACTTGAGATTTCAATGCGATTGACAAGTGGGCTCAGGGCTTGTAGAATGCTCACTCTATTACCATGTAAGGCTTCTGTTACATTTGAATCGAATTCATTATAGCTGTGCTGTGC
Organism: Pseudorhiza aurosa; assembly: GCA_964026355.1. Classification (NCBI taxonomy): domain Eukaryota; kingdom Metazoa; phylum Cnidaria; class Scyphozoa; order Rhizostomeae; family Lychnorhizidae; genus Pseudorhiza; species Pseudorhiza aurosa. The sequence goes on from OZ032122.1 coordinate 8,579,285, forward strand.
TCTCGAGAACTTCTTCCAAAAGGAAGTTTTCTAGAATACTATCACTGCAGAGGTCGTCTTCACTTCAACGGCACGATACCTACTTACCTCATCGACAAGAACTTCAACCCAGGGTAGCATATCATCATCTTTGAGGTACCACGACGAGCATTCCGTCCCTTGCTCGTGATTTTTTGATAAATCCTTCGATGTGAACAACAGGGTTCTGCACTTTCGACATTTGAACGTAGCTGACGCACTTACGGTCGCCATGTTGGAAAAGCTTTTTTTCTACCACCTTTCAGCAGAAATTAAGGTGGGACACACCGTTGCACGATAAGCTGTTGGGATTTCATTTTTCTACACGATAGTGCATAACATATTTTGCACTTTTGAAGCCTTGTGTACTTAGCCACTGCAACAAAACCAGATCTAACCTGGAAAGTATCAATGTTGTCACAGCATTCAGAGAAACCATCAAAGGCACACATCGCAGCATCATTCATCCCTAGAACATGCAACCTATGGAAAGTCTTGCCTTCCTATTGCCTTCCTGCATCTTACAGCTTGCCATCTTTCAAATCCAAGATCAATAAACTTGATCTGATCCCTCTCTCCTCTTAGCCTTTCGCTTTTTGCTTTCTTCCTTTGTTGAGGCTTTGTCTAGGCCACCATGGCCTTCCCCCAACATAACTCAATAAAAAAAGAGTATTCATCCACATGAACGGGAAACAATCACTGTGTATCATTTTTTACCAACAACCTGATATATGACAGCTTTCACGGCTCAAACTAGACGATTGACAATTGTAATTGTCGTCCAACTTCCGGATTTGTAATTACGCTCGGAAGTGCACCGACTTCCTGGAAATCGACAGTTTTATTAACTTCTTGCAAAGCAGAATATGTCGCACTTGCATTAGCCACAAAGGCAACTATTTATCGACAGTTTTTATGTTCTGCTATGGAAATGCACCAAACAAAATCTACAACTTTATTCTGTGACAATTAGGTTGCCATTGCTCTTACCACTGAAAATCAAAGCAACATCTACGCATAAAGCACAATGACGTAAAATTTCCCTTCGTTAGAGAGCAAACTGAAGGCATTTATCTATATGTCAATAATGGTGACAATATGGCCGATAGTTTTTCCAAATTTCTTTGTAAATAACAAAATAATAATATTCTTAAAAGACTTAAGATTGAGGGGCATGTTGTGAGAAGAATCGAGAGTCCCATCTCCCGAACGACGCCCTAAGAAAGAACTACAATCCCGAGAGAATTGCATTTTGTTCAAGCACCTCATCAACTTAAATTTTACGACTTGTTTACGCAAAGATATCATTCGATTGAGTTCAGTTAAATTACACACGATAAATATGAAATTTGTACATCTTTAACATGGCCACTTCGCCGAGTTTCTCAACAACTAGCCATTTGCACCATCACTTTTAACATCGAGTGGGATGAAATGCATATACGCAGGCACCAAAATCGACGGCACATTCGCCAGATGCAAAGTGAGGCTTTTATGAAGATGCCAACGCTACGTACGAATATCGCCTGCAATTTGTAACTATTTCACCGCAGGAATTTACTTGAATGCAGTCATAGCACACCAATTCTCCCTGTCCAAACGATTACCAGACTTAATCTATCATTGTCTGGTGGTAGAAAAGGCCATCGTTGCGCCATGAAATCACGTAGAGATCGTACACAAAAATACGATCAAGTGATTTTCTAGGGCTGGTAGTCACCATCAAAGCGATAAGCTTCAAATGAATGGATCTTCTTCTTGCTTTCGTCAAAATGAAGCAGATCGAAGCAGTTATTGCAGAAATAACTGGGGTCTTCAAAAGCCAGTACGTCATTGGTTGTGATCCACCTAAAAGAATACATGCGCATAAGTACCACGCAAAACACAATCAGGGCAAAAGCGATAGGAAAGTCCTAACATTCAATTTTCAATTTATGCTGTCGCATTCATAGCGAAGTCCTAATCACCTTAAAAGTCTGTTCGAAAGGTTGTATGAAAATACCGTTAGAGAACTTCGCAATACAAAGACTGACCTTTAAAACTGCCTCTGTGAAAAGATTCTAGTAGTTAGTGGTGACTTTCCTATGAAGGTGCACGAGTATAGAATAATCTCAGCGCTGCAGTCAAAACCGCAAACCTAGCACAAATCTAAACTTGCATACAAAACCAGTAAGCAATTACTTCGTTACATCCATTTTTTCGTATATTTTGCATCTCTTGCTTTCGTTATTACATAGAATCCTTATTTTACTATGATTGCGATTACATTATTCTGCTTGGTGTCATTTTGCAGGGCAGTATGGACGGAAAATTGTGAAACTCGTTGTCTGTCTACTTCATGTCTGCTAGGATTCTTCCTTCAGTAAATTATGTTACGGAAAGGTCATGGTGGCCTATATAAAGCTCCAGCCAAGGACGAAAGAAGGCGAAAGGCTAACAATAGAGGGAGATGAGATCAAGCTGACTGATATTAGATTAGAAATGGGGCAAGTTGTAGGATTGAGGAAAGGAAGATGTCATGCACAGGAAAGATGCTGGCCGACCAGGTTCAGAAATGATTCAAATGCATCCACAAAGATAAATCTAACGGAATCTTCTTCTATCTTGGTGGTTGAGAATTGATGCATGCAAGACAAACCTAAACAAAATTACGAAGTATACAATACCTTGCCGTGTTTACACAACAAATGGAACACTTCACTCTTTTCGGCATTCTTTTATATATTCTGTAAGGGTACATGCTTCGAAGTTGCGGATCATCGACATGAAGAAGCCTGAAATGAATTGATAGCACATGAAAGAACACATCGCAAGAAGCACTGTATAATTTTCGGTGGAAATAAGATACACGTCTGAAATCATTCATGCTTCTTCAGATATCTTTAAGAAGAGGCAATTTTTTTTTTTTTTTTTAGTGGGTTATGTTGAGGAAAGGCTATGGTGGCCTATACAAAGCCCCAGAAAAAGAAGAAAGAAGAAAGCGAACAGCTAAGAGGAGAGAGACATAAGATCAAGTTTAGTGGTAAGTGGTAAGTGGTAAACGATAAAAATCATATAAACGATAAAAGTCAGAAGAAACTGCCATAAATGATAAAATCATAATCATTATGATTATTGCGTACCACTTATTACCTCTTCTGCTCGAGAAACAAACCATGGTCGAACCCAAAACTTCTTGCTTATTAACTGAGATTTACTCCATAATACAACATAATTTGTTTCTATATTTATATTGCTGTTAGTTGCTGTAAGGCAGCCAAGTGCAAGTTACCTTTTTAGTGAGACTAGTATTTGTAACGTTTAAAGTATTCAATAAAAGAATGAAGTATGAAAAAACTATCACAAACAAATCTTTAAACAGGATTTTATACAGTCATTTGATACTTACACTAGGTAAGTATATATATACTGTTAACATAGAAATCCTGTCAAAATAAATTCAAGAAAAAAGAAAGATTGATATTCGATTCTAAATTATAAATGTAAATGTCAATGAGTCTGATTGAAATCCACTTCAAAAGTTCTGTGGTCAGTAGATTTCGAATTTCAATACATTCCCTCTTGCTTTCCTGAACCTTAAAACTTGCCATCTTTCAAATCCAAGATCAATAAACTTGATCTGATCTCTCTCTCCTCTTAGCCTTTCGATTCTTTCTTTCTTCTTCCTTTGTTGAGGCATTGTATAGGCCTCCACGGCCTTTCCCCAACATAACTCACTAAAAAAAAAAAAAAAAAGGCCTTCCTGAGGAATGTCCCAGATATGACATTGCTCAACGCCGTTCATACCATTACCATCAAGTTTGTTCTATCAAGCCTGATGAATTCTATCGCAGTCATCGAAGGAAACTGAGATCGAATTCAGTGGGGATTGTTACTGCATTCTAGCTCATAGAACATATTTTTTTCAATATGAACTGAAAGATGCGGCCTTAGCTAAAGGAGAAACAGATACCGATGGTAGCTCAACTTTCAAGAATACTTTCAACGAAGAAATACCTCATATCATGGAATATCAGCAAATGTTCGCAATTGCCTTGGTGACAATAATAATACGGGTAGCCAAGTCGTATTTCCAGGTCTTCGAATTTGGTCTCCTCCATTTTCTTGCTCTTGAAACTGCCAATCTTTTTCGACGAGCGTTTGGAGCTTTGTTTAGCCCATTCTATGATGGTCCTAGAAACCAAAAAGCAAAATACGAATCAGCAGGCAATCACCTGTTCAGTGACTTTATAGAATTTGTTTTTCTATGATGTAATTTAAGTAGAAAGATCTAAAAGTGAAGTTCAAACTGTGCCGATCAAAGCAGAAAACACAATACCTCATCGAATTTGTTACTAGGTCCAAAATAAGGGAGACTTGTTACTAGAGCCCAAATATCCAACTATTCAAGAAGAAATTGCTTGCACCTAGACACCCCAAGACAAAACCTACAATTCTCCAAAAGGAGTTTTTTCTATTGTGGTGCACAGACGTGGAACGAAATCCCATTACAAATAAGAATGAGCTTCACGGTAGCTACGTTCCAAAAAGAAATTAAAATAATTTATGTTAGCATCCTTTCCTGAAGCACGATTCCTGGGAAGACCAGCAAATATACTTCTACAAATTAACAATTTTCGTTTTATTTTTCTTTGCATATAGATCCTTTTAAATAAATACATCTATATAAATATATATATATATATATATATATACTGCTATCAACGCTCTGTACTTTGTACATAGAGCACCATATGGTGGCGAAGACAGCACCCTCTATGTGATATATATATATATATATATATATATATATATATATATATAGCAGAAATGCAGAAAAGGAAAAGACCGATTCTCTGTTACTCTGATGCTCAGAGATATTCTTAATTACAAGAGACAAAGGGTTGTCTCATCAATTCCTTGTTTCAAGCAGTTGGTTCTGGCTGCGAAAATCGTTTAAAGGTGCTAAAGTTGGAACACCAATCAAACGCAACTCTTTTTAATAAAAACTGAAGGACGATCCAGCAATTAATTTCATTAAAAACTGATGCGATCAACTCTGCTGACATCGGCAAAAACAGTGAAAAGAATGACATAACAACTATCTAGAATAAAGAACATGAAATAACACATTTTATGTCATCATTCCTCATCTACAGAGATTTTCTATATGCTGGATTTGAAAAGGCTTGAAGAAGAATCAATCAAACCTTTTGCTCGACACCCATCACAACTTGAATGACGTTTAAGAAGAGAATAAAACGAGCTTAATGTGATTGTCTGACTATGAGTAAGTGTAAATGAAAACGTAGAAATTAGTAAAGATTGTTAAAAACACCTGGATAGATTTCCTGAGGTATGAGCACAGGAATTTAAAGAGCACACCACTGACCTACGTAAATACGTACATTCCTGCAAATAGCCAAAACTTACGTGCTGTAATCCCTGTTGTATGGGTCCCTGGTGTCATTGTAGAAAATTCCTTCAATAAAGAAAAATCCAGAGTTGTTCTGGCTCTGAAAAAGAGAAAGAATTAAGATGAAACATGGGTACACGAGAAAGTAACTGAGGATAGAAAAAGACATTCACAAAAAAATTATTGAGGGAATTCATACTTTTTTATAAGTTATGTTGCGAAAGCTTCAGTGGCCTATGCCAAGTCTGACCAAAGGAGAAAATGGCTAAACAGTCTGTATGAGACTAGTTCCTTTAGCAACTCAAATGCTTGCGATACAATTGAATACCAAGCCGAAAGTGCAACTACCGTATTTTCTTAATAAAAGCCACCATTGAATAGAAGCCGCCCTCGATTATAAGCCGTATTTTTCCCTACTGAAAATAATATAAACCACGTGTTTCTTTCCTGATGTCATTAGGATTTATACTTCATCTTCTTCGGCGTTGCAACTAAAGCAATAAAGGCCGCCCTGGATTATAAGCCGCATTTTTACCCTACTGAAAATAACGGGAACGGTATAGAATTTCCCTTCGCCAAAGTAAACTTTGAACTTGACTAGCATCGCATCTAATGAAGACCGCTTATAAAGTCATATCAGATACAAAACATGCTATGTATTGACTTCATGTGAATTTCTTGTGAAACTGACCTGACATAGAGTGGATCTCCTGTCTGGATCATGGCTGCATTCTTCAGAGTACAAATGGTCAGCAATGCATTTGATCTGGTCTTTGAGATCTGTAAGGCTCTAGCAAAGCAAAATTGGCTTTAACCAGAAAACAGTATTTAGAGCAGTGATGTTTAAATGATACATATCATATTGTTGTTTGTCGTTCGTTTCTTGAAGATGATCGTTGACGTCTGGATTGGTTTAAAAATTAATTTTGATGAGTCCGGAGGTGGCTGGTGAGACCAACCCAGGAGAGGAAGCCTCTTCTACATGCAGGGCAGAAGCTGTGCTGGCTTGTGCCTGCGACCCCTGCCTTCCGTATCTGGTTCGGGCTGCTGCACACGCCGCTCCTCTGCTCCCAAGGCTCCTGTTTGAACAGCGCTGCACAAGGAAAGGGTGATCAGTAGCTGCATCCAGACTCATCAACATTAAAAAAATAATAATTAATCCCTATAAAATTATATTAATATATTGACTTTAAACACAGACAATTAAAAGCATCACAACAAATACAATATTTCATTTGAGCAGCCAATATGAGAGTAGAAATTAAAATAAATTTTCGTTACAGCAACAATGAATGAATAACAAAATAGAAGTAGCTCAGTAAATTAATAAAGGAGTTTACAAAAATGACGCATTTCAGAGAGGGATAGTCATGAAGAATGTAGATTGGAAGTATGCAATTCAAACTGACATGGACCTTGATGTTTAAGACGGCATTCTAATGCTGAAGGCCGTCTTTCTCAATAGGCCTACACATTTCATCTGCTTATTGTATGAGTATATACTACTCTTTATCTCTCTGGAAGGCCCATCTGTTTGTATTACATGAATCAGTTTAAATAAGATGATTAAAACTTGGAAATTGATGCAAGGGAAACAACTTGAAAATGCAAAATTCCACTGTATCAAGATCTACCTGATCTGCTAGTACAAGATATCCTTGTTCCTTTGTTTGCTGAAATGAAATCAACAAATCCAAACTTTTGGCTTTCAAAGACATCTAATTTTAAAAATACTGAATGGCGTTCTGATTAGACTAACTTAGGGTTGCTTCATTTGTTACTTTAGTTTCTCCGTGCTATCCGTATATTAATCAAAACTGTAGAATGTGGAGCAAGGTGGAGACACGTTTACTCATACACGCAAATGACACAAAAATCGCACCCTCTACAAAAAGAACAAGGCATGTCTTTATTCAGTGTCCTGGGCACGAGTCTATTTTCTAAAGAACACAGATGTCATGGTCTAGAAGACACTACAGTTACTTTACTAATTCAAAATTCAATTATCTGCTAACAAGAGAAAGTTGATCAGGTGGAATGCACATTTCTCGAGAGAGTGTAGAGGATCCCAATATAGATATAAGCTGCGGTGGGCAAACTTGAGCAAGAACCACACCCCATGGGGGCTTAAACAAGAAACACAGGTAAGTTGGATGATGTTTGTTTTCTCTGCTTGAAAATGATGAAACTCTGTTACTGATCAATGGCAACTGCAAAGTGGGGGAAAACTACAATCAGAGCTTTTGTTCGGGGAGAAAAGACTACCCAAACTTCCCTGCAGCAAATTGCCTGAGAGAATGTCAGATAACATCAGAACAGGCATTTTCATGGGTGAAACAGTAGGCAAAGAATCCTGGTGTTTCATATCATTGTATATTTTCTCCTCCCATGATGGTCTATGGAAGAAGATTTTGGTAGCAGTACCTATTATGGTACGGTTAGGCGGAGTCTGCTACCGGTACCATATAAACCAGTACTACCTGTTACATGGTCGGATTGTCAACGACTAAACCGGCTCCTCCACCCAGGGAAGCCTAGGTGAGGAGGGTGTATGGGCAAAGAATCCTGGTGGCATCCATCTCCTCTCCCACTGTGGGTGGCCTTACCAGAATAGGTACTGCTACCAAAATCTTCTTTCATAGTGCATTATGGAAGGAGAAAATTTATAATGATATGAAACACTAGGAAAGGTATTTAGCTACAAGTGTGCATTTAACTGTGCTGGAACTATTTACAACAACTGAAGTAAGAATTGGAGAGAAATTAGGTTCACTAACAATTTGAATTGGTTGGAATTGCAGGCAAACTTGAAAACAAATAAAAGATTTACCTTGACTGGTTGGTAAATCATGGCAGATAATAGTACAGCGCCATCTTCAAGGTCTGTTTCAGATGATGCTTCACTTCTTCTTTGCTCCTGGAATTCAACAATGATAGTTAAGGAATTGAGCTGAACAACTACAGCAGGTACCCCTCTGTTTCTCACAAATCATCATTCATCCCAATGGCATGTAATTTATGGAACGTCTTGCCTTCTTCTTGCTTTCCTGAGTTACAACTTGCCATCTTTCAAATTTATGATCAATACATCTCTCTCCTCTTAGCTGTTCGCTATCTTCTTTCTTCCTTTGTTGGGGCTTTGTATAGGCCACCATAGCCTTTCCTCAACATAACTCACTAAAAAAAAAGCCAAAGGAGAAACTTTGCAAAAATTTTTGCTTTGTATAAGAAACAAATGCAAATTAATTGAAAATAGGCTTCTAGCTTTCTGAGTAGACTTTGATTCTTGAATGGCTTAAACTAACTTACTGCAGCAAAAACTTAAGAAATCTAAAAGTTTCCTGTGATCTTAAGGAAGACAAAAATTCTCATCACTTTAATGTGCTTCGAACTTAGATGAGATGATGGCAATAGAGAGACGTTATAACAGTTAAAAAAATCTCTTAAACATCCAAAATACAAAAATTTACAAAATATCCCATCGTCGGAACCACTATTATACACAAGCCAACAGTCAACTCAACTGTCCATCCTTCCGAGGTCGGTGAATGAGTACTCAGAAGTAACTCTGAGGGCACAAGCACTGGACACACATTGATAACAGCTTATCTAAAGCTGAAGTGTTTCATCCAGTATAAAGATTCAAAATTATTATTAAACTACATTCATTGAACTATTTTAAAATACATGATAATGGCAATACCTGGGGAGACAGTACTATCTCAGCCTTCAAACCTTAGAAAAATGAGCATCTCACCTCAGACTCCCAAATGTGAAACATATAGTTAACCACACTGTTCCGCTTGGATGCTTTCTTACTAAGACTAGAAATTAATAAAGCAATAAGTCAAAGAATAATATGACCATTTTCAATAGAATCTTTTTTATCTTTCACAAAGTTGAAAAAATTTACCAGTTGTAGATATGATTCACTGCAGCCAATAGTTTCAAAACATCCACCAAATGTTATATTGCTTTTTATGATTTCTGCCTAGTACCTGAAGATAGATTTTTGGATTTCAGTTTATCAAGCAGTTTCCAGGTTCTTACACTCCAGATACAATGCCTCATGATTCCTACCCCTGAAATTACAGAGAGCTAGCGACTTTCCTCACTCTGAGTGATATTTTAGTTATGGTGGAGTCAAACCATTGACCAAAGGATCCATGGGCAAGAATGTTACCACTGTGCCATCCTATAACTTAAATTGTTGTTCTTATCTATTTGAACAAATTTGATTATAGTAGCTCATTAGTATAATGCAAGTCAAGTAAAGAAGAATATGGTAAAGCAAAAAAGATCTAATTGAAGAACAGTACAGAAAGATTTGAGCAGCCTTGGTCTGACAAAAGAAAAGTAGACTAGATTAGATATGAGAAAAATAAAGTACAGTACAGTAAAGTACAGTACAGTACAGTACAGTACAGTACAGTACAGTACAGTACAGTACAGTACAGTACAGTACAGTACAGTACAGTACAGTACATTACAGTTACAGTAAGTACAACATGATGGAATAAAGTAGAGTAAAGTACAGTATGGTTATGTACAGCAAAGTACGGTGCTGCAAAGCATAAATGAGTAGAAAAGAATAGACATGAGAAAAACAGTGAAGCAGGCGGGGCAGAGCAAAGTTGAGAAGAGAAGAACTCATCATATTACAGGACATTAGAGAAACATGTACCAGGACATGTTTGTTAACATGGTGATGAACTGGGAATGGTATAATCTTCTGGGATCCTAAGCACAAAGGTAACAGTGGGTAAAGACCAGGGACACTCAAACTGACCAGCTTAAAAAAGATACCACCAGTGAGATGAAAAGGAAAAGGAAACACAAGTTACATGGAGGAAGCTCACGGGAGCAGTCCAAAGGGATTTGACATAAGCAAGTCAGTCAGAAAGATCATTGGGTTAATCAGAGTGTATGACAGTACACCAGGGCAGCGTAAAGGTCAGCATAGTATAGCCATAATGATAATAGTACTTACAAGACTGATTGCAGTGGACATTCATCTGCAGGAAGATTCTTTACTGACTCGTTATCATTGATGTCAAATTTATCTTCAAGTGGACACTTCAAGAGGAATAACACAAAAGGTCATGTTGATCACCTAATAATAATCAATTGCCTCTACATGCTTTAAAAATATACAGCCATCAACTTTGTTGCAAATGCTAGTTTGGTATCAGCTGTTGAAGACACACCAGGAAACTGGAAGGCTCATTTCAAGAAATTATTTCAACAAATGATTAATAGCAACTTAAAGTAGTGCAAACTAGCAAACAAAGGGATTTTGCAATAATTTTTTTCAAACTTCAATTCATTAAGCATAGTTACAATCTACAACTATACACCTCTCTGGTAACAGTTAGTGTACAACTGGCTATCTTCTTCGATACAATAATGAAGAAAATTGATAATAAAAAACGGTTAACAGAATTACAGGATAATAGAAATAAGAAATGAATAAATAGTGTAAAATCTATAATAATAATTGCTAATGTTTAAAGTGAGTAGCCTGTATTGATCAAGCTAAAGTTCAATTTTTTACAACATGGTCCACTATAATCATCATTCAATACACAGACTCAATCTCTGTTGAAACATTATCCATTTATTTCTACTCAATTTACAAAGAAATTCTTTTTTGCTACATTATTGATTTGATATTAATGGCTTAAACTACCAACCTTCAAATTTGCAGGATCACATATGATAGCAAGTTCACTGGCAGTTTCTGTGTTTGTATCCTGGGATGAAACAATATCCTCTATGGTTGTTTCCTTTCTTTTTCGATCAATGCTTTGGGAATCAATGAATGAAATGCATGTTTCTCTGAAATGTCCTGTCTTACAAGGTTCGCCGCAGTGCTTGCCAACATCAAACTGCATGCTTCTACCAAAAATCAATCAAATGGGTCTGAGTCAGATATTGAAATGTAGAATTTGTTTGGTCACGAAGACTCTAGTTTCATCAGTCATAGATTTTCTCCATTTCGTAAATAAAAATGGGTCCTCGAGTGATTTTGCGTTAGTCAAAGGTAGCTAAACAAGCTGTGAATGCACCTAGGTTCGAGATGAAAAAGCTAGGACCGATTATTTTAGGTGCACATTACCAACTCACGAAAAACAGCGATAGATGAAAAGGAAGAACTTGTCGTGTATAACCATTTCTACGCAGCAGGCTAGAGGAATTGGCTATTTAACACGAAAATTGGATTCGGAAAGTCTACTTACAGTGGTTTGCAACAAGTTCTGCCTAATCTGCCATTAATAGAGAGCCTCAATATGGCAGCATGATATCAAGTTGAAAAAGAGGCAAACAAAGTTCTTTAAATACGATTCGCGATTCGCCGATGGAAGAACTTTTCTTGTCAGATGTCAGAATTGCGTTCTAGAAACGCTCCTTCAACACGGAGAAGTTCTAGAAATGCAAGAAGAAAAAGCTTACAATGAGCCTAGGAACCAAGGAACGCATTCACCAACATCAAGGCAAGTAATCAGAAGGCAGCAGCAGAACAACAATTCCTCCGAGACAGCTAGGCCTATATTAGGTCAGCGCCTGCTACCAAATAATCAGCGCGAAGTCGACCTAGCTTCTATTGCAGCTGCTTCGGTACATGGTGTTCACTCAAACGAGTATAACTGGCAGGCCGCTCGTACAACTGTCAAAGAGAGACTAGGATACATGTTCAACAACGAAACTCTAAGCGACGTTCACTTCATTTTAGGCAAAAACAACGAACGGCAACGTATTCCTGCCCACAAGTTTGTTTTGTCCATAGGCAGTGTTGTTTTCGATGCTATGTTCAATGGCGGATTTGGGGAGCAGTGTAATGTGAGCGAAATCGAAATACCAGACGTAGAACCAGCATCATTCCTTTCGCTACTAAAGTTTCTCTACTCGGACGAAGTGCAAATAGGACCCGATAATGTCATGGGTACGCTCTATGCTGCGAAGAAGTACGCAGTCCCAACACTGGAAGCAGCCTGTGTGGATTTCTTGAAGACCAACCTCGGAGCAGACAATGCCTTCACTCTTCTATCTCAAGCACGTCTTTTTGATGAGCCACAGTTGGCAGAGATGTGTCTTACTTGCATTGATAAAAATACGTTTGACGCACTAAATGCCGAAGGTTTCACCGACATAGATTCTGACACACTTTCAGCTGTTTTGGAGAGGGACTCCTTGGGTGCTAGGGAGAGTCAGCTTTTTGAAGCAGCCGTCAAATGGGGTGATCATGAATGCAGAAGACAAAATATCCCAAATACTCCAGATAATAAAAGGTAATTTGCCACTATAGATATGTAATGAATAATATCTTGATAATCATGAATTTTTTTATCAAATTTCCTTTAAATTTTGCTTGCATGTGAACGGATGCTGTGTGATATTTGCTGGTTATGGACAGTATCTGAGGATGTCCTGGATGCTGGAGATTATAAAAGATAGTTAAATATTGTCGTGATGACAAAATTGCTGACATATATCTATCAATATTAATAATTCATGGTAGGATGTACCCTGAATTGGCAAGATTGCAAATATTTTCATAATTCATTAACAAGAAACCCATCTGCTCTTTGTCACCTCTAAACATATTTTTTTCATGCGTATATTTACGTGATACCTTAATTGGTTTTACAATAGGATTTTCACTGTCTTCTGGTGGATGCCTTCCAAATACCCTTATTAGTATTACAATTTGGTATGTTGAGAGGTTTTTATAACCGTTTCCAGCACTTTTCTGCAAAATGCTTTACTTTGCAAATCGCAAATGAAAATCTATTACAAAGCGTTATAGGATAATCCAAATGGATAAGTTATTAAGATAGATTTAAAATTTTAATGACTGTTTATCGTATGTATGGCCATTCTTGGCTGTTTTCCGGCTTCATTCAGTCTCATGACCTTTGATTTGATCTGTTTAGGAAATTACTGGGCGATTCATTGTTCCTTATACGATTTCCATTAATGACCTTGGAAGAATTTGCAAACCATGCTGCACAGTCAGGAATTTTAACAGACAAAGAAATAGTTGGTCTTTTTCTGCACTTTACTGTCAATCCAAAACCAGCAGTCAAGTTTCCTGATCGGCCAAGGAGATGCTTGACTGGCAAAGAGAAATCTGTCGCCCGATTCCTGAAGACTGAAGCTCGTTGGGGCTATAGTGGAACAAGCGATAGAATAAGGTTTATGGTTAATAGAAGGATCTTTGTTGTTGGATTAGGGCTGTATGGATCAATCAATTCTCCAACAGATTACGATGTAAGCATTCAGATTATAAATCCAGATACTGGTGTGGTTGTAGGCAGCAATGATACTGCATTTAGTTGTGACGGGACCGACAGTCTGAACCGAGTGATGTTCAAAGAGCCAGTTGAAGTACATCCAAATGTCAACTACACAGCCTGTGCAACGCTCAAGGGACCTGATTCTTACTACGGAACAAAAGGTCAGAAGAGGATAACCATAGAGCTTCCAAACAGGGAGAAGGTTGAGTTCAGATTTGCTTACGCTGCTGGAAATAATAATGGTACGTCAGTGGAAGATGGACAAATCCCAGAAATAATATTCTACACTTAAAGAGCATCTTTTTAGCATGCCAAGGAAACTGTGATCAAGGAATATCTCAGTGAGTGAAGAATCTAGTGTTGTTTTGGAAAAGAGAGATGACAAGACAGTACTGAAGCTTTCCTGTGCCTTATTTAGGCGTTAGTAGCCTTGTGGTGTCACAGGAAGCTTCAGTGCTGTTTGCTGGTGCTTGATTTTCTCAAATTGATGATAATATCTGTAAAAATTTCATACTGTAAAAATCGTTCAATGCATTAATTTGAAAGAAGTGACTTGCCCAAACACTGTCAAGGTTTGACCGTTGTTTAGGTATGAAAGCACTCTTCTGGTTTGCACTTTGCATACATGGAGCCCTAGGTAAGATGTGACTCAAGTTGAGGTAAAAATAGTCTTGGAATTTTCTGTTGTTTGCAATCAGTTTTAGTAGAAATGAAAATCTTATGGTTCAAACGTATACCAATTCTGACCAACAGCTAAGTGATTATATCATATGTTTGACTGAACAGCTGGGTTCAAATTTGTACAAATGAGGAAAACAGTGAAGTAACAATCTAGCGAATTGCATATTCAAGTGCATTATATCAACGCATGTTTTTAAAATTTGATATTTGTTTGTGTTTCTGTTGACATCAATGCGACTACTTGCTATATTACATATGATTTTTGCTCGCTATACAAGATACATTCCACTGAGATTTGACCGTAAAGACGTAAGGAGAAGGGGCACACCCATATTATGCAGGAGTGCGTCTTATAGAATAAGATTTGCTGTTTAAAATGACATGAATGTTCAAAATTGAGTTAACTTTGTTGTTAGATGATTTCAGTACTTCTGTTAGATCGAAGTTCACCTTAGGTTCTGGCCTTTGAATGTAAGTTGTAATTTGTAGATGTGTTGCGAGTTATCATAAAAGCTTTGACCAAATGGTATGTTGTAGGTTTAAGGGAACGAATAACGCTTCTTTCCAATGTATGCTAGAAATTGTATTCGTATTAAGACGTAATAGAATGTTTGTGTAAATTTGCTTTACTGTTCAAGGTACTATCACGTATTCTCAGTTGTCATTTTATCTCTGATTTGGTGCCGTTCTTCACAAGGATTTGCACATTTCAAGAAATAATAATAATGATAAACAATTCGTTTAAAGTTAGCAGAGAAAATAGCGTTTAGCTAATTAAGGCCAACCATACAAATTACAAAATATACTAATCACAAAAAACCTAGATTGGAACAAATTCTTGGCACAATTTGCAGCTGCAGTGCAAAGTTTTGATGGACATAATATTTCTTTTAAATATTTCTAGTGATTGGGACTCTTAGATTTCTTTTGGAAAAGTCTGCCATAATCCCTCGATTCATCGATGTGTCACAATAAAAGCGCTACTGGCGAGGAAGGCAACGGGAGACCACCCCATGAATTCCACTTCCCTAGAAAAGACTCAGAGCCCTGTCTCTGGTTTCTGCTAAGCTCGAAATCAAGGTATGAGACCCAATAAGAAATTCTCTATAAATGGAGACTTTTCAAATTCACTTTAAACGATAATTACAAATCTCTCTAATACATAGGTATTTTGAAATTAGCTTGCCTGGCTTAGGGTTTACAATACAAAACTAATATAATGGGAAAGGAACGAAATAAATGCAAATATATGTGAAGATGGATATTGAATCGATAGAATGGGGCAGCTTTAATAGGAAGGAAGGTCAGGATTGGTCCAAGTTTTATTTCTGCAGCAAAGGATGTAGTAGGAGGTACGAATGGCTATAGTGGAAAATTTGGAGATGAGGATAATGATTATAATAATTATCTCATGAGAAAAAGATTGCTTGAAAGCGAAATAAATTTTTACAAGTACAAACCTAAAAATCAGCTTTATAACATCAACGTACGTTTTCTAGTTTTAAAGTTTCATAATAAAAATGGTTTTTGCGTTTCCAATTTTATTGCTTAAAATCCATGCATAAACTCCCTTCGCCTAATTCATAACCATATACATATCGTTTAAGTCACACAGACCTTTCACTGGTCATAACAAAAAGTTGAGAGACAGCGATGACACAATTTTAGAGTGAGACAAGTTAGTATGAACCCGAAAACATCAAGAGTGGTTGATGTGGCTGCAAATATTTTGCATTGCATAGGCATGAAATTAGTTATCAAGAGCAACAATGAATGAGTATAATAAACGAATATCAAATATTTATACAGAAGAAACATTTAAGCAACAAAACAATATTGTTCTTGCTGTATATCCTTTGCCCAATAATTCCATCACGTTAACAGAAGATGTGTTATATTTACCATGCATAAAAGCATTTGCATGGCTAACAGCTATGAGCCTTTTCTTACACTGAAGTAAAATAATGTTAGAAATCTAATTAGTATCATATTTTCAAAGTGCTTTTTGAGTCTGTCAACGTATTCCCAGTCTCATGGATATTCGGGCTTACTTCATGCTATCTTCTGCCGATAGCGGTGCTGTGGTGCGGACTCACAACTCAAACGTCTTGGGTTTGCATCCTGTACGGTTCACAATAATAATACTATCTATCGGCGGGGAATGCAACGAGAAACTACTCATAGAGATAAATTTCCCTTTAATATATCCAAAGTCCTGTCTCTGATTCCTTCTAAGCTCAGTGTTGAGTTGACTGATATTGGGTATCAGGATAACCCAAGAGTAAGATTCTTGCACAATGATCCGAATCTACCCTTAGCAAAATTTTCACTTAGAGGGAGCTCTCTGTCCCTAGCTCTTGGTAATTCCAGGTGTAGGTCGAGGTGGGGTCACATCGAGAGGAAGGACCGGGACACTTAAAAATAAATAATGTCAAGGAAAGGCCATGGCGGCCTATACAAAGCCACGAAAATGGAAGAAAGAAGACAGTAAAAGGCTAAGAGGAGAGGGAGATCAAATCGAATCTGTTGACCTTAGATTTGAAGGATGGCATGTTGTAGGATTCAGGAAAGAAAGAAGGCAAGACGTTCCATAAATTGCATGTTCTTTGGGATGAATGATGATTTGTGAGATAGAGTTCGTGAAGCATGCAGTGAAACTTGGAAAGGGTGTGAATGAATTGAGCTTCTGGTGGTCCTGGCATGGCTCAGAGAGACCAAAATCCTATGTGAGCAACATGTCCCTGGTGAAGATACTTCTTATTATAGTTGATGTCTGATAAAGATTGGTTGACTAGTAGAAAGAGGCATTATCCTTAAAAAGCTCTTTTGTGATAATCCACCGTTGAAGTTTGATGTTGCAAATGTCGAGATGCAAATGCAAACTTTTGAGATGCGAAACTCGGAGGAACCATTTGACAGATCTATCATTAGCTCATGGGCTAATTCGTGTAGGACTTGGTTAGGGTAAAATTTCAATTTTCTCGCCCGCGAATGATTTGTCAATCTCAGTTCCGTTATTTTCTAGAAAAGGATTACCGAAAAGAAAACTGTTCTGTCATCGATGCTTATTGTACTAAAGTATGCTTCGACCCATTTCCATTTAGTGAGTTATGCTGGGGAAAGGCGTGGTCCATAAAAAGCTCCAACAAATGAAGAAAGAAGAAAGCAGAAGGCTAAGAGGAGAGGGAGATCAGATGAAGTTTATTGATCTTGGATTTGAAAGATGGCAAGTTGTTGGTCTCAGGAAAGCAAGAGGAAGGCAAGACGTTCCATAAATTGCTTGTTCTTGGGATGAATGATGATTTATGGGATAGAGTTCGTGGATTAGGCAGTGAAACTTGGAAAGGGTGTGAATGAGTTGAGCTTCTGGTGGTCCTGACACGCCTCAGAGGAACAGGAATTGTCTCCCTGATCACCTGAAAAACAATGCCTGTTAAGTATTTGTTAAAGACGGACAGATCAGCAACTGAAAGCTGACGAGGAAGAAGTAGGAGAGATTTTGTGAGGTTGGGATTGTTGATGAGACGAATAAATCGTGTCATACTCAAATTCGAGCTTAGCAGAAACCATCAAAAGGGCTCTAAGAGTCTAGAAATATTCCCATCTGAGTTTTCTGCTAAAATGAATTTGTCCACTTTAACCCTTTTTGCTAAAAGGAGATTGTACGTAGGCTAAATTTGAAACAGACGAGAAAACTTATTTTCCCGGTGAGTTCATCTATTGAGAGAGTCCCTTCTTTAGAAATCCTCCCTGCATGCGATTCCAATATCGTTTTCGTTTGTCCAATTTTTCTAATTATTTTGAATTTTATTTTTTGATATTAAGTAGTAAATTCAGTTGATATAATTGCTTTTGAAATGCTTCGACATTTTTTCCTTATTTAACTGCATTCCGTAAATGGTAGGTAGTGGAATTTTGAGTTTGAACTTAACTCCGATGCAGATCCATAGCTGTCCTGAGGCGACTCCGATGAGGAAGAAACACGGAAAATGAACCAATTGAAAAGGTCACAGAAACGGGAGGACACAGCGAGTAGCAGCTTATGGCGTTAGAAGTTGCGGGCTTGGGTCTTTTTGGCTGCTTAAAGTGTTCACTTGTCTGCTTGTGATTCTTGCCAAGACTCATGAAAACGTGTTTGCTTTTTACTGACCCCCTGATCCGAATGTTGTTGATGGGCAACCTCTTCGAGGCGTTCCGCTTCCAGCGAAGCGTGACGCAACTACACCTTTTCCTGGAGGAAAGTCAATAGAACTCCTGAGACGAGATGGAAAGAAGGATTCCTAATTGTAGTTCATTCCCACTAGGGTATATTCTGATTCTTTTGTCGTAGCAGACAAACAACTCTAAGGTGGATGGTACAAAAGGTCAGCTGGTATGTTTAAGGGTAATCAACATTCCATTGCAAGGTCTGATGATGGAAAACTATCAAAATATCACAATCTAGGGTGCTATTTACTTCGTCAACCTTAAATCATTCTGTTTTTTAACGAAATGTGTAAAAATGTTTACAAAGTCTTGAGGTTGTCCAATTTCTCTGAAGATGAGGTGCGTGCCCCCCTGGTTTAGATGCCACTTGGCACATACGACAGGTAATTTCTAACTTAATTTGGTGTGTCACAGTAAAAGATTTATTAAATCTGCCTCTAGAATGTATTAGCTTACCATCTGATAGCATGTCATCAGATAGAATCCGTTCTGATTGCCCTGCATTGCCGAAAGGTTGGGTAAGGGAAATAGTGATCAGGAAGTCTGGCGCCTCAGCTGGCAAGTCAGATGTCTATTACTACAGGTATGATATTTCTTTCAATGTTAGGCCCATCAAAGAAGTTACCGATAGACGTCCACCTACCTTTTTGTGAAAGGAAGTTGGTAAAAGCCTGACGGAAACTCAAGGAATTGGAGTAGAATATAACTATTGCCAGTTAAAAGGAGATTCAAACAGGGTCAAGCCAAGGTATGCATTTCATTGCTAGGAAATGAAAGTTATGTTAAGTCTCTTTTGTTTGGGGATGGCCAACCACATGTGGCCTAAATAATTATTTTCAGTCCCATCATTAGGAATTTCGCTTTTCACCAGTTTTTAGAAGCTTCACAATTTTAATTCTCTCTCAAGATCGTGCAGACTTAGTGGGAAGCCTCATGATATCAAAACGCTCGACATATGGTACCTGCGAAACCCACACTTGAACGGGCAGGTACTATGAAAAACAACAGGCTTACCTGATGGACTAATTGAAGGAAGCTGTCCTTTAGAGATAAACTTATCCTCCTTTGCTAACTTCCAGCCTCGAAAAAGAGCTTATGATACAGAGAAAATGATTTTAAAAATGCATATCAAATGCAGTAGATACACATGCCAAATTTAACACCACATAACCTTAGGGCTTTAAACCTTACTTCCTTGCAATGTACCATTAACCTTCTCAACATAAAATCAGGTGGTTACTAAAAGGAAAAGTTGTATGATTTCACTTTGGAGCCTTAATATCAATTCATGAAGAACTAAGCGTAGATTGTTTAGGTAACAAGCTGGTATTCCTGGGATATTTTGATTTTGGGTCCAACAACAATGCTAAGCAGTAACCCAAGTGCACAGTAGACAAAATTGATGAAAATTTTCTAATTTTGTCAAAGCAGTTTTGGATTTTTTTAGTCTCTCTTTCCCTTTATTGGGTGGTTGTGAAAAATTGGGAAGTTCTCAGTTCTTAAAAGTAGTAATGATGCTTTTTAAGGGTAATTTAATTAGCTAAGAATGAAGCTGATACAAAGGGAGGCACTGTCATAGATGAAACAAAAGATACATCTTTCATCATTCACCCCAAGAACATGCAATTTATGGAACATCTTGCCTTCTTGAATCTTACAACTTGCCATCTTTCAAATCTAATATCAATTAACTTGATCTGATCTCTCTCTCCTCTTAGCCTTTCGCTTTCTTCTTTCTTCCTTTGTTGGGGCTTTGCATAGGCTACCATAACCTTTCCTCAACATAACTCACTAAAAAAAGAAAAAAGGAATTTGTCATATGCAGTCTGTTCTTGAACATATAAAATGTTCATCATCTTTTAAAGATATGTCTATGCTTATATTAAAAATCTCAACATTTTATTGGCAAATGGATCGCATCAAACTCCGAATCAAGTCAACTGCTGTTGTTATACTATTATTGAAAAGTTTAATCTGTAAAATTCATAAGTTTAATAGATCTGATTGCCTGGGTCTTTATTGCTGAATGCCCTCTGTTGCAAACTGTCCATAATTGGTGCTTGCTGCAGTAATTACTGGCTTGTCCCATCCAAAGCCCATTATATTAGTTGGTCTTCCTTGATAATTATAATTTATGACACCTCATTTAATTTCAACATTAATGAGGTGGTTTTTAGGTTAAGAAATAAATTTCAGGTATTACTCAAATTTGATCAAGAATGATAAGTTTTGAATGAAAATAATTGTTTTTGTTTTAAAGCCCAATTTCATATGTATTTAATTCAAAGTATAGATACATCAACAATGCCTTTCACTCAAATTTGATTCAAACTACAATTACAAAACCTCTCTAATATATTTCGGAATTGGTTTGCCTGACTTTGGGTTTACAATATAAATCTAATACAATGGTGAATTACAGGATAATTTTAAATATATATGAGAATGATTGTATCAGTATACTGGAATATGTCTAATAGGGAAGAAAGTCTGGAAAGTTTTCTTTCTGTAGCAGAAGATGTAGCAGGATGTATGATTGGCTATAGTTTTACATCATGATGATAGTAATGATAATGATACAAATGAGAACAGTTTCAATGATACTATTAATAATGATAATGATACTATTGATGATGATGATGATAGTTGTTATGCTAGTGATAATACTTATAATACCAATGATAATGATAATGCCATTGATAACAATGTCAATGATGATTAAAGTTATGATAATGATAATGATAATGACTATAATGTGCATTATAGATCCACATGTCTCAAAAGGCATATTACCCAATTTTCATTTATTACCTTAGCCCTCAGCATGTCTTTCATTTATGCCATGGTAAAAGATCTTTGAAGGAGTTAGCCTCCCTGTACAGTCTAGTTACTTTCAAGCTTTGCCAACAGGAGGCCTCCATTCACGAACCCCTTTGTTTTTGTAAAGCTGGTGTGTTGTAACAAAGAAACAAACAATGGTGTGACAAAGAATAGAAAGAATTAAAACTTTCTTTGAAATAAGTAGATTTTAAGTAAAAAGTTAAGCGTTGAAAAAGGTCAGTTGCCCACCACTTGTGTATCAGTTTAGTCTAAAGATTGTGGGATGTACTTGTAAATGCACAATGCCAAAAAAGAATACTTTAAAAATGTAACAGTTTGGTTTTTAAGTACAAACACATGCATAATGTATATGATTCCGACGTTGGGAAGTGCAGCTTCAGCAGAAATGCTGTCTTTAGGATAGTGTTTAAATAGATTTTCTGGGTTTGGGTTTCTGTTGGTTATTGACAGAAAACAAGTAATTAAGAGTGGAGACTTAGCTTAACTCTGAGTAGTCATTTAGTCTCCATGTTAAGTCGTATCAGAGACTCCCAATAACAGCTTGAGTGTATCATTCAACGGGAGTAGAGTTTATTGTCATTTTTGTTGCAAATGTTTGGAAACAATTTTCATTGAAAGATTATTTCTGTTTCAGTCCAGAGGGGAAAAAATTTCGATCAAGACCTCAAATTGCACAGTTTTTTGGCGATTCATTAGACTTGACCAATTTTGAATTTCGAACTGGTCGTATTGATAGCAATATGAGACCAAAGAAAAGATTAAGAGGAGTAGAGATGAACTATGGTAAGGATTTTAGCAGACCTACACTTGTTAATCCCAAGCGACTTATCAAACGGAACATGGAAAAGAGACCGATTAAACTCATCAACGATATTCAAGATAATGGAGAAGTTATGATAAAGCGAGAAGAGAAGACAGAAGACAAAGCATCAATTAGGTTAACTAGAGCACAGGAAAGAGCTGAGGCGGAAATAGAAATGAAGCGTAAGAGGGTGAGGGAAACCTCTTCGAATAAAGAAACCAGTAGGCCAAAGCAGTTGTTCTGGCAAAGACGTCTGCAAGGGCTACGCTCTGTTGATTCTGAAACAAACAAGGCAACAAAGCCTATACGATTGCAAACTGAATTGAAGAATTTGACTCCTGGGGGTGACAATGAGACATTGATACACAGTGTTGTGTCATATTTGCATAATAATGTTAAGGTTGTCGGGCAGAATATGTCTTTGAATGCTCTTAAAAAGAACCCTGGAATATGGTGTAACCCAGAGCAGCCGTTTTGCCCTCCGTTTTATGTATCCCTGGAGATGATACGGGAGCAGGAAAAGAAAGTGGAGATGGCAAGAAAAAGCCTTGCAGAATCAATTGAGACTTTGAAGATGATGGAAGAAGATGAATATGAATCAGACTGAATCCTGGTGGACATATTGTTCATCTTCATTTCATGAAAGCATTGTACATAGTATACAGGAAATTATCCTAAAATTTAGACTTATTTCTCCTTAATTTGATAGGATACCCCTTTCTCTATAATTAGTCATTCTGTTCTTTAATTGTTGTTAAGCAAAACTTTTGGAGAATATTAGAAAACTATTTTGCAACTTGTCTACATGCATCAGTTTGCCTTATGTGGCATCTTCATGTAAAGGAAAAATATGATATTTTATACTTAAGTGGTATTGCAGCAATCGGAAGGTATTTATGGAAAAAGGTACTACACAAAATACATTGCCAGATAGTCACAATGTCCTTGCTGTCACATCATAAAAATTCCAGAAAAGGTAATAATAATGACAGTAGCTAGTTTTTAAAGTGGGTGGGCTGTATTAATGAAGCTAAATTTTAATTTTTACAACAGGGCCCACTATGAATATAAATTGGGTGGAAGTTAAAATAATTGAATTGAAATTAAACAAATCGTGGAAATTAACCACCATTTACAATAAAGATGTATGGGAAGTCATCGATATAAAGGCCTTGTTGAAGTGCTGTTTTGAAGAGGAGCAAACTGCTTAGCTTGGTTGTTGATGCTGGTATTGAGTTTTAAATGGATAGTGAGACGATGTGATGAGATCCGAGGCTGATAATAAAAAATGAGTGAAGAAATCCCATTCAAGTTTCGTTACTCGCATGTAGATTAGAACCACGTTTCCCTAAATACAGCAAGGAATGAACTGTGTGGCCTAGTGATAAGGTATTAGCACGATATTGGATCATGCTATAATCCAAAGGCAAAAAATTACACAAATTTTAATTGATACAGCTTTATGTACACTTTTAGAAACCAGGAATCTTCGTTATTCACCCTAGGTTTTTAAAAAGATTCCCTAGAGAGAATACTTCTCAATCAAGCCATGCAAAGGAAATGCTGGGCTCCAGGCGCATCTGCGACTGGGCCACAGATAGCTGGAAAACCCAACATCCTCACATGGGCTCTCGACGAAAACATCGCGCCAAACCACATACACCACTCCAAAGTACACTTTTGTATAGAAGTTCAAACATTTTCAGGTACACTACAGTCATCAAGCTTTCGTGTAAATCATTGATTGGTTTCTCATTTTGTGTCAAACACATTTATTGAGCTCGCATAAGTCATTGCACGCAGAGGAATCTTCATAACTAAAAGACCACGAAACTTTAGCATTTATTGTTTACAATGTTATGCCCCCTTTTGAGTTATCCTCGATCTTGTGTTGATATTTCTTGCTGGATTCAAGATGGCGGGTATGGAACTTCTGATTGATACTGTTTGTAAAGCTGGCTCACAAGACCCATCCACGGTTAAATTTGCTGAAGAGAAAATAAAAGAGTGGGAGCTAGATCCAAATTTTCATAAGGCCCTTCTTGTAAGTATCGTCCATTTCAATTGGAGAGTTACCCCTCAACATAGTTGGTTTTGAGGGGACTCTGTCCATGAAAAATTGTCACTTGTAAGTCGAATCTTTATCAAAAGGTTTAAAAAAGGAATGGAAAAGTAAGTGCTTCCTTGATGGCAAGCAGTGGTTTTTTCAGTGATTCGGTGATTCACAGCGTGCTTAAGGATAGCAAGTTGCTCTCCGCATTTTATCATTTCAATAACAAATATATACGTTCCACGACTTTTCCTCCATTCATTAAATACGTAAAATTGCCGATTGGTGCATTTTTGAAACAATTATGCTTTTCTACTGTGCTCACGGAGCAGTCCCACATTGCGATACTTGTGCGAAAGAAGAAATTCATTTCAGCTGTATCCAGAAGAATCCACAATGCTCTTTATTTCTATTCATTTAATTTTTCACGCACTCACCAGTATCATCATTGGTTTGCACGCACATTCACATCGCAAAAAAGTGATTTTTGACTTCAACCATGTTGGGGATTTTGTTGGATTCTAGGATCTTTCAAAGGAAAAAATTATTGCAACGATGATCAAAAATTTATTATATTGTTATCAAGTTAATTTTTCCAGCCAACTCAAATCAATGGCACCAAATGGTGTTTTGAACTTCGTAAAAACGATCTTCTATTTGTTTGGTTACCATGTGATCTTGTAAATTTGTAAATCATAGCACATTTTTTAGCTCTCCTTAGATAAAATGCTAGCATATATGCGTTTTAAGTGTTGTATAGGAATCTTTTCATGTTTTAAATGTAATGGCCTTGGGGATAGTTATGGACTTGAGTCCTCCTCAAGGTATTGCAAAAGCATTTTTAGCTTTGTAAATTTGGTTCATGTTTAAAACACGGTTCATCTGTTCTTTGTAGCTGAAATTTACCAAAAATTGATTTTTTTCATAGACCATTTCACGTAATGAAAGTTTGGATGTGCCTATCAGATGGATGTCAATCATTTTTTTCAAAAACGGCGTTGACAAATATTGGAGGAGAACTGTAAATAGGTAAGTGTTTCTTCCATGGACTACTCAGAGAGATGGTACATCAATGATAACACTTTTGTATGCTTTCAATCATTGACTCTAAGGCTATTCACCACTCTGGAAAAATGCTGTCTTCTTGAAATAGTAACAGTCAGTTCTGTGTCTCTTGTAGAATTTTTACAGAAGAGGACAAGGTAGAGATGAAAAAAGCTTTAATTTCATCATTTTCAGAGCCTGTGTCTCAGGTAAAAGTATATCTGTTTGATTTTTCATTCTCAAACAGAAGGTGACAAAGAATGTTGTGGGAACAGCTCTGTGAAGCTTTTTATATGTGATAGTTAGGCTTTTGGCATTTAAAAGGCAATAATGTTTTTTTAGTTCTTTGATGTTTAGTCAGCTTTTCTATCGCATTTTTAATGATTTAGATTGATCAATTCATTTATTTATCATAGATATACCTTCAAAAGGCAATTGTCATCGGCCGCATATCTAGAACCGACCTGAAGACTTGGCCGGATCTCATACCCTGCCTTCTTCAGGTATGATTGAAGTATTTTTACAGCCAACTGATTAGAATGTTTCTTTCATCATTGCAGGACCCTATTGATGCCTAATCCTCGAACTCTATCTCACAAATCATCATTCATCCCAAGAACATGCAACTTATGGAACGTCTTTCCTTCTTCTTGCTTTCCTGAGTCCTACAACTTGCCACCTTTCAAATCTAAGATCAATAAACTTGATCTTATCTCTCTATCCTCTTAGCTGCACGCTTTCTTCTTTCTTCCTTTGTTGGGGCTTTGTATAGGTCACCATGGCCTTTCCTCGACATAACGCACTAAAAAAAAAGTATTTTGTATGCACTGATAGGTTATCCTATCAAAATATTTGCATTCTTTAATCATTATTATTATTCTTTAATCATTACTAATATAAAGGTCACAGATTTTCAAATTTTTAACCAAGCTTTCAAGTATTGGCATTTATGCATTGATTCAATTCAATTGCTTTCCATATTTTTCTATTGCAATTATGATATCATTAGGAAACTTGGATGGATTGGGGAGCAAGCAACATGCATATCTGTTTAGTTATTTACATATCACTACAAGGAAAAAATGTCTCATTGCTTCACAAACCAATCAATATATGCCAAGCATCATTTTCATTCACGAGTTTTGTGCCTTTTTTGTTAGTAAATTATGTTGAGGAAAGGCCATAGTGGCCTATGCAAAGCCCCAACAAAGGAAAAAAGAAAAAAAGCAAGTTTACTGATCTTAGATTTGAGATATGACAACTTGTAGGATCCAGGAAAGGAAGAAGGCAAGACATTCCATAAATTGCATGTTCTTTGGATGAGTGATGATTTGTGGAGTAGATTTTGTGGATTAGGCAGTGAAACTTGGAAAGGGTGTGAATGAATTGAGCTTCTGATGGTCCTGGTATGCCTCAGAGAGACAGGAATAATATCCCTTATCTCTGGCAAGCAATGCCCGTGAAAGTATCTGTAAAAGGTAGAAAGATCTCCAATGTGATTTTTTGCGACTAAATGTTGGATCGCTTTACTTCTTGCTATGGCGATTTCGTTCCATAGAATTTATCAGTGCAACCTTTTCTGGATTCTGTATTTTCAAGATTGTTCCACAGGGAGTTCAATGCGAGGATAACACAATTCAGTTCAATGCCTTATTGACTTTGAACCATGTCATCAAGAATCTAGTCTCAAAACGGCTTGCAGCTGATCGAAGAATTTTCCAGCAGGTACAGTCTTGCTTAGTTTTACTGCTGAGACGGGCAGTCTTTGAGAGATTTATTATTGCCCAATGGCTTGCTTGACGACTGCTGATTTCAATCACGTCAAATTTGATTTTTCAGCTTGATTTTTGCTATTTTTGTTCCTTGTTCCCAGACTTGTCAAGTCTCTTAAGGAATTCCGTTTAGTGTCAACGCCAAATATGATTGCTGCTTGCTACCCTTGCCGCTTGTGGTAGCAGGTGCGCAACTAAGAACTTTCAAAGGTCTCGGCTACAGATAGGGCAAACTAGAAATATCATTCAAAGGGAATATAGTCCGGGATTAAATTCTTCATATTTAGAAACGGAAGAAACAAGAATTTTCCTCATTTTGCCACTTTTCAATTCTTTTTCATAGTAATCACCCTTGACTCGTCAAACTCAGTGTTGACAACAATGCTAGGTAATTTCTTTTCCAAAGGGAAGCTTCGCATTTTCTCTAGACAAAGAGCACCTTTGCCCTTTTTAGAAAAAGGGACGGAGTCTGGACCCCACGAACCCCCATGGCGCGCATTGATACCCTTGTAGAGCTGCTCAAGTTTGCAAACTCATAAAGAAGTAGTTGTGCATTGTGTGACGATCTCTGGGGGTTTTGTGCAACGGAGAAGCAGCAACTAAGGCCCTTGAATCTTAGCTTAAGAAATGGAGCTCTAGTATTCGTCAGTTATTCTTGTCTTACAAAACACAATCCTAAAACCCAACCCTCAGCTCAAGAATTTCTCAGCTAAACAACATCTAATCCAACAGAAGATCGTTTCTTATAAATTCTAATAAAGGGAGACTGCAGAATGTTACCTAACAAGTGGACAAGGAAAGCAACATCCGGAATGGAATTAATTGACACAACTCTGGGGCAAAGACATTTTGGGCATAAAAGCGCCACATGTTTGATGAGAATGATTCTTTAACTTAATTATCCTAACTAACAATTCGTAGATACTTATAGGCTACACCTTCCCCTCCCTTTGAAGATATGGTGAATAAGCAGTGAGCTAATTATTAGATGAACGTGGACTGCAAGTGCGTTCCACAGTTCCCAATATCATTTGGCTCACAATGAAATTTCACCTGTGGGATAGACTGGAATAAAGTCTCAGAAAAACCAATTTCTGTTCAGAACCAGCAGCTGTGTCCCTGGTTTCTTCTACGATCAAAATCCCTCGACCTATCCAGTTCATAGCATTTGCTGTTAGCAATGGTACAACACTCTCTGTTCACCGGAGAGAAATACGATGATTCCATTAGCATTCGTTGGCGAATGTCATGTTTGAATATCAGGATGGCACCAGTTGAGCAAAATTATTAAAGATGACTCATCTCTCCTAGGTGTCATGTGGACTACTTGCATTCCTCCTTGATTTGTGGAGAGTTTATTGTGAAGATTGCATCAAAAGACTCTCTATCAATGAGGTTGATATTCAACTTAAAGTATATTTTTAACCACGAAAGTATGATTTAGCTATCCACCAGAAATTCTATGCAAATGGAATTTAGGAATGACTTAATACCTAACCAGAATTCGATGTTTTTATCGACAACACTCTGTACTTCCAAAGCTTGGCTCCTCGACTGAAACAGATTCTCCGGATTGTAATGCCTTTTTCACTAATTGGTTTCATATCATTAATGCAAGATAATTTTTTAGACTTAAATCTATGATTTTTTTAAATTTTAGGGTATTTTGAGAGAAAATTGTGTTTTAAGCTTCGTTACGTCTAAACTTTCTGCGATGCATAGGCCATAGTAGTGCATATTTTTTCTTTATTTTTCTTAACGCAGGTCTTTTGACAGTAATTTACTTACTAAACAAATTAAGCTGTTAAAATGTGAAGGCTTATTTTGATCATTATTGTAAGAATTGTCCAAAATGGAAAGTTTACAGTGCTGTAAATATATATATTCCTTGCCTTCTTATATTCATGCAAGGGTGTAAGAGATAACTTATCCTTATCCTGCTATGCTCTCCGATTACTTCTAAATTACATCATTCACCGGGAAAAAAGCTGTTATATTGTAATGCAGTCTGATCTCCCTCTCTTCGTAACCTTTCTCTTTCTTCCATCCGTGGGGGTTTGCTAAAAGCCGGAGTGGTCCAATGCGTAGTTTGCGAACAAACTTTGGGCCCCCCATATTGCCTGTTGTGGCCGTAGGTCAAATTTGATGGAGAACCATATTATAGTACACAAAATGTGGGTCTCCATCTATGACCTAAGTTTGAAAGTAGGGTAAAGTTTTGAAGAAGGGTTTTGCAAGCCCGCTATAAGCCCGTCATAAGAAGCCCTTTAGGCCATTCCCCAACGTAAGAAACTAGAGAAAAATATGGAAAACTATAATTAGATCATAGCTATTAACTGAACAATAAGGATGTCAATGCGAGACAAGATGAATACTAAATACTATATGAATACTTGTGATGAATTAACCACGAATCATAAGTTCAAATCCAACCGTTTCTAAGCCGGTCAACTGCATGTGAGGGAAATCAAACAGCGTTTGCTGAAAAACTTAAAATCTATCATTTATGGGGGAAAATTCAACCGTTTTCCAAGCCATTTAACTATATGAGAGGAGTTTCAAACCATTTTTTGTTCATTAATACTTAAAATTTGTCATTTTACAGGTGAATGGGATCGACAGCAGCCTAAGAATGAGCTTGTTGACTCTGAAAGGTACATGAGTTTTTCTACTTTCATCAAGTAATCAGTGCTTACTTTCGATTCGTTTGAATTTTTTTAACTTGATCTAGTGTTAGTTGATTCAACGATAGCACAAAAAATCCTTTTTTTTCGTAAAATTTACTTGCAAATCTGAATCATGAAATCTAATCTATGTACGTATTCCTAATGATTAAGTCTTAACGTACCTTCTTTGTCTTTGCCTTCGTCGTTTGTTGCGTTTGTCGATTTTTTTTAGTTGGTGGACAACGTTTTAAGCTACGGTTGCTTTAACTGCAACGTCATTTTGAAATCTTGATGTTCACTTTTATGGTTCCTGTCAAGACAAGCGTGCCTATGATATTCTGAATTATTATTTTCAGCCATGTCCTTGTTGTAGTTTTGCAATAGAAGAAGCATCATTATCCTTTCGGTTTCTTTATAAGATTAACTTATATGGTAAAAGAGAAAGATTGTTCCAACGGAATCGGTAAAAGGTCGTCATCATAGGTAATGACTACCAACCTGGTAACCAGGAAGCCAGCTAACGAGCCATGCAGTCACAAACTGAACCCGCCATTCTATCAACTGACAAGTCAATCATCGAATGAGCTAACTAGTCAAAGTGTCAATTCACAAGTCATCAAATGAGCCAACGAATCAATCAATCAATCCATCAATCAATGAATAAAGAAATAAATGAATGAATGAATGAATGAATGAATAAAGGAATGAATCAATCAATCAGTCAATCAATCAATCAGTCAATCAATGAATCAATCAATCAATGAATCAATCAATCAATGAATCAATCAATCAATCAATCAATCAATCAATCAGTCAGTCAACGAACCAAGAAATAAATAAATCATTCAATTATTCAGACAATCAATCAATCAATCATTCAATGAACTATCAAATCATTTGGTCAATCTGCCAATCATCAAATGAGCCAACGAATAAGAAAATCAGGCAATCAGCAATCCACTGAACCCCCTATCAACTGATCAACCTACCATTCATCCAATCAACATATCAGTAACCAACTTGTATGTTATGTTAGCCCAGAGAATTCCGTCGATAACATCGATTCATAGTTGGCTTTTATTTTGCAAAACTGTCTTCATATGCGTTTCGAATTTTTCCCGGCAGTACTCAGGAAACTTGTCATAGAGGGAAGCAATGAATCGGTAGAAGTGCACTCTCAAGCGGTAACCAATTATTTTTGCTCTTCGTGCAGTTTGTGCTTTGCTGGGTTTAGGAGTTTGTGGACAAACTCATGCATTTTGGGTGCCAGTTAAATGCATGGTTACACTAGTTGGTCAGTTCCAAACCATAGCATTTACCGTGCTCTGTTTTAGTGAATTGTGTTGAGGAAAGGCCATGGTGGCCTAGTTAAAGCCCAAAAAAGGATGAAAGAAGAAGGTGAAAGGCTAAGAGTTGATAGAGATCAGATCAAGTTGACTGATCTTAGATTTGATAGATGGCACGTTGTAAGATCCAGGAAAGCAAGAAGAAGGCAATAGGTTCCATAAATTGCATGTTCTTCACACCTGTATGATCTGTAAAGAAGTGGAGATGTGTATCACCAAAACAGCAAATGCAGGACCTCTAACTTTCTTGTGAACTAACTCTCGAAATTTCAGCGATTTATGCAAAGCGTGGTTCTGAAATTTGAATCTGAAGAATCGCACATTCCTTGAAGTACTTCTTTTACTGTCCCTAATGAATTATGTTCGGTACTTCAACCCCTGAAAGATTTTGATTGCTGAAAAAGACGTGATATCTATCGTATATGCTAGGCCTACATAGCTGTCGTTCCGTGTCTCTGAAGCATCGTCTCATAAAACAGCTTCATTTGTTTTCGATCAAACTTAGCCATCAATTTTGCATTATCATCTAGTTGTTGAAAGAGTTGACTGGAAAGTTGCAGGTTTTGCTTCAGATCAGTAAGTTTGTGACCTTAATTTGCCTTTAACCTTTCTTGATCGAAATCATGACGGATTCATGTCTCTGACTTGATAATGACAATGATAGTAATGATAATGATAATGAAAGCCTTTGATGCAAATTCAATTCAAACTACAATTACAAATCTCTCTCATACAAAGGGATTATTTTTAAGTGAGTTATGTTGGGGAAGGCCATGGTGGCTTATACAATGCCTCAACAAAGGAGTAAAGAAAAAAGCGAGAGGCTAAGAGGAGAGAGAGATCAGATCAAGTTTATTAATCTTGGATTTGAAAGATGGCAAGTTTTAAGATTCAGGAAGGTGAGAGGGAGGCAAGAAGTTCCATAAGTTGCATGTTTTATGAATGAATGATGATTTGTGGGACAGAGTTCGTGGATTAGGCAGTGGAACTTGGAAAGGGTGTGAATGAGTTGAGCTTCTGGTGGTTCGGACGCGCCTCAGAGGAACAGGAACAATCTCACTGATCTCCTGAGAACAATACCTTTGAGTTTGAAATTGACTAGCTAGGCTTACGGTGGTTTAAAATATAAATTTAATACGATGGTAAATGAAATAATAAGTATATCTATGGACACGATTAAGTCGATGTAACTTGACAGATCTAATAAGGAAAAATAATGATAGTAATAAAAATGATGCTGATACATTTATGGAGGGTTTAAATCTATACACATTTATTCTGAAGCGCAGATTTCTCCGGATGCTTCTTTTAACAGCTTCTTTTTGAAGCATGACTGCACAATGAACTGCCGTCAGAGAATAGGACGCTATGATAACGAATTTTGTACTATTCAATCAGATTTTTCAAGCATACTTAAAATTCCCTGCAATCTCTTCTGCATCTACAGGACTACAATATTTGGCAGTTGCTAATATCAGTGAGAAGGTCGAGAAACTCATTGTGACTGCCATGAAAATCGTAAGTGTTCATGACTTCACATAAAGAAAATTCCGTTTTTTCCACCAGCGCGGACCTAGAATTTTCATGGCTTGCCAAGTTTGGTCTTCAATCGAGATGGCATCTACTAGTTTTGTATTTATTTCAGTTCTCTTTCAAAAAGTCTACCTGTAAACTCGTGACGCATTGAATGTTTACTCGAATAATTCACGGTTCCTAATAAAAAAATCACCCCTTACCGACCAGCTACCTTAGAAAATACATCAGGACCTTTTCTCTGGTCTCTGCTACGCTCGAAATCGAAGATTTGAAAGAGTTTTACTATCCAAGTCTCTGTCTCTTACCCTATTTGCTCAGAATCTCTGTAATAATATTTTCATTTCTTCCTTTCTTTCCCCATTTATCAAGTCTTGGAACCCACGCCATCTTTTGATAATAGACCAAAGCGAAAAATTTGTCAGATCTTCCTCTGAGTTGTGGCATTTTATCGTTGAAGGAGAAATTACGAGTGTTGTGCAAATATATATAAGCTTTTGGACGACTAGGACAGTTTTTCTCAATCTGAATGAATATTATCCGATGGTGATTTTAATCAGATGGACATTTGTCTCCCTTCACCATCTTTGCTTTGATTCTCTGTGTTAAAAATAATTCTTTCATGATCCAATGCATAACGTAGATAGTTATTTGGCCTGGGTGTTCTATTTTCCATCGAAGAAGTGGTTGGAATAATAGTTAATGCATGCGCTTTATATTCGCGGGGTTAGGGGCCCGGTTCCTCGATTTAGATGGGCCTATCGGGAAGCTCTGTAACTTTCTGTCCAGTAGTAAATTTGCATACCCGGCAGGATGTGGCGGTTTATTTGCAGCAAGGAATTAGCTGGTTTAACCCCTACCTCAGATTTGGATTTGCAGCGAATATTTTTCAAATGCTTTGATCATTTTTTTTTTAAATTTTCATGAGGGATTTCCTTTTCATTTAGCTTTTGGATTCCCAAAACCGACACCCTGTCCTATTTGCTAGCGTACTTGAAGACTCTCTCAATATGGCAATTAGCTACGTTTTCTCGTGCTCAGAGCAAAGTAAGTCCTTCTAAGTCCATATTAATAGTGTTCTTCAATTGAACGTCGTAACAGTGTTGAGAAGCTATGAATATTGAAGATTTACTAGATGTCCGTTAAATTAGCCGTGCTTTACTGTACTGTATGACATTTTCTGCATGTGTGTTAAGGCCGGAAATTTGAACGGAAACTTTAGATTAATTGCTAAGCCCAGCTAAACTGCAATAACTATAGAGATTATCGTAACGAAAGAAGGAAATGTTCTGTTTTTGTCTCAGTCGATCTTTGGATTATCTGAGAAGTTTATTTTTACCTTGGATAGTTGCGGAAACTTTCAAGAATTTTCGACCCGGTCCAGTGTATAACCGGTTTGGATTCAAACTTGATCTGTAATAGGATTTTCTGAGATCAACTCAGATCGGAATAGCCTCAATAAAGTTTGCTTACAAGTGGACCCCACAAACACTTTTGCCCCGCGCAAATATTTTCCTGAAATGGATCATGGCAGAGGTGTTGTTTCAGCAATAACTCGATCGAACTCACCAAATTTTTGCTAGAATTTCTCTACGGATAATGTTTGGCCATGAGAACCTGCCATTTAAGATTCCAGGGTTCTTGTTTAACCTCAGGCTTCCTTCACACCCTCCCGCGAAAGATGAATGGGTTTTTTATTTGGTTTCGCGTCGTAAAAGTTTTTATGTATCACTATTGTCATCATTCCCCAGATGTGTTATTTGAGACATTCCTTGTCCGATGTGCCAATCTTATAAGAGGCATCATCAAGTCGAATGCGTGCAAGTCATCCAGAAACAGAGAGACTGGTGAGTCCTAACCATGCATTATCAGAAGGTTGGATTCTTCTTCTTCTTCTTCTTCTTCTTCTCCTTGCTCTTCTTCTTCATCTACTAGGTTTTCCGTACAGAGTAGGGTTGCCGTGCGGGTCCTTCTCTTCCACATATTTTGGCACTGTACATATTTATCTGCCAGCCCCGACTCTTCCATATGATGATTGTAGCAGTCCTTGGTCAACCACGTCTTCTCCTGCTCACTTCCATTCTATCCACGCTGTTGACAGCACAGTTGTCTTCTCTGCTTATGACATGCCCATACCGCCACATTCTCTATCCTCAACGTTAGGCTCCGAGGCCAGGCGCCAGCATCTAGAATATCTGCTGAATGGTAAATGGTTCATCCGTAATACCCTACCATTTATCACACTTGTCTTTCTCTGCATTAGGCTTCTATCTTCCACACTCCAATTCACTCTATTACTGCTTTTATCTATTATCTATTCCATTCTTCTATATCTTTTCTAATATTCTCTTATCTCTCTACTCCACTCTCCTCTTCTCTGATCTCTGATCTCTGCTCTTCTCCACTCCACTCAACTCTTCACTCCACTCAAATCTTCCTCTACTTTCTCTACTTTTTTCTACTCTATCCTGCTCCAATCTGCTGTGTTCTGTTTCGCTTCTTCTTGCTCAAAAAGCTTTGTTTTACTTCTACCATTTCTTCTCGTAGACTGCAAAATAGCTGATGCTATTCAAAAAGCCGAACAGGTAGACCAAGCTTCCCATATACTCAATTCTTTGAACCATTTTATGTTGAACGAATGCTGCACCACCTTATTTTCTTTTGCTTTACTAAAATTGAAGACATGTCTCAAACCATTCAAAATAATATGCTCAACCCTATTCTAGATTAAAAATCAGATCATGACACAAGATGCCGTTACTCGTATGTGCGAACAGCTTGTTATGAAATATTTTCCTTTAAGACAACAGGTGGGTTTTTGTGATTTGCTGCTGAGACTTTTCCTCTCTTACTAGTGGCAAGACTTTAAATCTTAAACTTAAGTCGCAACACATCCATTTCTTGTTTAAATTTGCTTAAAATTGCAAGCCCACACTAGACCCAGCGGTATTTGGGTAAAAAGATACTAGACTGAAAAGCACCGAAATTTATAACACGTATCCGTGGCAGTTATTTGTCCAATGCGAAAATTAATGATCTGCTATACCTGTTAAACAGGTAAACGTGAATTATGAAGTTGAATTTGCAACGATTTCCAGGAAAACGGCTAGAATTTTCAGCTATTGACCATACAAGAACAAACCTTGAAACGTTTTATCGTTTATTTACGAATTGAAATTTGCACAAATAAGGTCGTTTTTTGTAAAATGCATGCGAATTGGCAGAGCATATTTTTTAAGCACTAAATATCAAGTGGATCAATTTAGCGGAAATGTGTAATGAAATTTTTTTCCGACTGATACAAGTCAAAGTGAAACTTCTGATTAGACAGCATTAACCAAATTGAGAACTAAAGCTTATCAAATTGATCGAGGAATGTGATACTTGCAAGTTATCATTAAAAACCGCTGCGAATATCTGTTCTGATACGTTATTTTGAATGACGACTCTTTACGAAGCCCAGACAATAATTTTGACTGGAAAATGATAAAACTCAGCTTCCTGCAAGTTTTTCCACACAGGCGAAACATTACTCGAGATGCTGAGTCGATGAAATCTAAAAGTAATCTCCTTTTGATCCATTTTTGATTTTCTCCCAACCAAGCAACAGCAAAAGTGTGTCAGCTGTTCTGTTTCTCTCTATCTCTAAGCTCGTTGTTACCAGTAAATGAGATCTAATCGGTGCGGATGAGTTTAATGTTCTTTTCTTTCTTTCTCCCAGGACCTGAATGAATGGGAAAATGACCCGGAAAGCTACTGTTAGTATCAGTTGTTATAAATGCTATCCTTTTTTAAATTTTCAAGCCACGTTCTCGTTGTCTGGAACGTGAATCTAGGAAACTGAAGGATCACCAGTCGCTAAATATAGTTTGATTATGAACTAGCTGCAGTCGGGAAATTATAATTTTAAGGCATTTTCAAGACAATTAATTCGCAGTTCTTTTAAGCCCTATTTTTGTACGAAATTTCAATCGACCTCTCTTGTATACTGTAGTATCAAACGTATGCGTTTTTTCTCTTAGGAGCTTCTCAAGTGGAGACCCTAACAATCTTGCAAATACGTTTGAAGCCATTGGCTTTCAGCTGTCCCCGTTTGAAGTCTTTTACAGTTCTTTCTGTCTTGATGTATTGATTTGAAAATATTTCTCTTTCCTCAGTATTTGCAGAAGCAGGAGAGTCGAGCGATTACCTTCTTTTGGTACGTAATCTTCTGTATGAAAGCTCAATGTTCTGTAATGTAGATAAGCCGATCATGTTCTGATGACGTAAGAAGCAGTTGAAGTAGCAGTAAGTCATTCTCGTTTGAGTCGAATTTTCCATCAATGTCTTCTTTTTCTGGCTTTACTTTAGTGCAGCTACTAAAAGGTCTTACCTCTCAGCAACACATTTTTTCTTTTCTTTTCTAAACTGTGCTATGTTTCGTAAAGTGTTGCTGTTTCCCTGCTTAGCATTCAGTACTTCGGGAAAGAGCATGGGAGTGAAACTAAAATTGCTACCAGATGGCCAGCCCCCAGCTGTAGCATTCACTATACTTGCACAGCTGTGTGGCCCAAAGGCAAATGCAACGGAGATGGGCGCTGCCCTATTTACTAAACATGGTGAAGGAAGGGACTTTGGCTTAGGCTATGATATTAAGTAAAGGCTTCGGTTGCCTATAGCCAAGCCCTAAAAAGGAAGACGGGGAAAGTCTAAGGGGAGAAGAAGGCTAGGGATTTTGATTCGAATAACAATGATAATAATAGAATCTGCATGGTTCAACATTTAGATATATACAATTGTTGAGGAAGGCAACGGGAAATTGCCCCTCGAAAATTCCCGCTTTTTGCCAGAAATCAGGGCTTCTCTTTAGCTCTGCTATGCTCGTAACCGTGTATGCAGCAGCAGTTTGTGAAAATTTTTATGTCTCATAATAAGCTTTGAAATTTAGCTGAAATCATAAGAGCTTTGTTGATAAGTTGGTGCATCTCTTTGTTTGCTACCTAGTATTTCGTGGTACTGTGGTGGCATCCGTCCGTCTACGAGAGACGATGGGGGAAAGAAGAACTGGTAGCTGAAGACAGAGATAAGGACACTGAGAATTGCTACTTGCCGAGCAGTCTGCCTTACCGTTTTCGTATCCTCAATCCATCTGAATATTGATTCTGGTCCTTGAGTCAGCCCCTGTTGATTATACTGCAAGGTCAACCAAAGGAAAACCACTCAACATTCTCTCGCAATTATCAACTTATTACCTTGCTTTGCAGCCATCGACAGAAAATTTGTTCCTTTGCCTTCACTACGAATACAGGCCGATATTCACTGAAACTTTATCGCGGTTGGTTCAATCTCTAAACAGTACGTGCTTCAGTTGACCTTGGAAATGGTCTTAAGCAATGTTGATATTTATTAATCATTCATAAGAACTATTTGTCTATGAAAAATCTACTCTAAAGACGTCCACAGACAGCAGAGTGATTTACACTGTATTGTATATTTCAAAGTTTGTGTCCCCTGGATTCATTCATTCGCCTGAAATTTATGGATCAAAAGCGAATGAACATTTTTTGCCAGCCTATTTTCCACCATTAGGATTTCATTTTATATAGCGCGATCAAGATTTAACACGACTAAAGAAAAACGCATTATACGAACCTTGTCACATGCATCTAACACCAATCCATATATCTGTTGTAGCATCTTACAATACGAGTGATCCAAATTGTTTGCTATTGCGCGAGGCAGGTAGTATTTTCAGTATTCCTCACAAACCTGTTTTATATTTCAGTTTTTCCTGAATTTTACTAACCTGCCATCTTTCACATCTTAGATCTATAAACTTGATCTGATCTCCCTCTCCTCGTAGCCTTCTCTTTCTCCTTTCTTCCTTTGTTGGGGCTTTGTATAGGTTGCCATGACCATTCCTCAACTTAATTCACTACCAAGACCTAGATGAAGAAACCTGAAATACCGATGAGGGGATGTCTAAGGAAGTGGGCTAGTTTCTCGTCTTGTTATGACCAATCCTCATAATAAAGATAGCCGCCAGTATCTCATGGCATCAAGGGAAATTTAGCCCTGTTATTTATTTACTCCTGAGTGACATTTCAAGTTCCTTAAATACCTATAACCATTTAAGATTTATTACTTTTCATGCTTGATTTGATGGTTTTCTTACTCTGGTTTACAAATTATTGTATTAGGAGCTTTCTTTTTTGTAGCAGTGTTCCTTTTTATTTCCCAGTTTCTTCGTATCGATCTTCATGATATTTTGTTAGCAAAATGTTTATCCTTTTATTATGTCCTTTACAACAGCTGTCTAACTTTTTTTCCAGGAGGGTCATTTTTCCATCAAGTCCACAATTAAGGGGCCTTTTGCCTTTTTTCACTCTCCAAGTCATAGTTTTCTTTTAGCTTTGACCTCAGCGTGGGCCTCATCAGACAATATGGTGGACCACGCGTTTGGAGCCCTGCGGGGGTGCAAAGCGTGTTTGTTATGGAAGGATGCTACACTTCCCTTGGCATTTCTTCACTCAGTGCTTGATTCATCATTCAGTTCTTGCTGTCCTTTATGCTGATTTGCAACTGGATTTTTATTCAAATTCTCCAATACCTGAATCACCAGACACACTAAATTCACGTCTTTGTTTTTTTGTTAGTATACTTCGCTCTTGGCCTGGCGTCCTACGAATTGTTTGGCGATTTAGACTTTGATCAATATTTTGCGACTAATTTGTTAAAGGAACTTCAAGATACATCCAACGGGTAGGTTTTTAGCTGTGCCTGTGTTGTTCTGGCTTTAAATATATTTTTTAAATTCAATTTCAATCTAACGTACTTGATGGTGTCTGGGGGACAATTCAATATATTTAATGGTTTTCTTCAGTGTATGACCCCTATTGGAATTGGAACGGCACTTTTGATAGCTATATGTTAGTATTTGTATTGTTCATTATCTATGTTGGCTGCAGGAGAGATGTGCCAGATCACACCTCCTGTGGTTTCATTATGTACGTCGTATTGTACAGTGGCGTAGTTGGAACTGTTGATTTTCTAAATAAATTGTATTTGTTCTATGTCTCTGTAGCTTAATAATGGGGCTACACAATAATTATTATTATAATGATAGCAATATTCACTGCGACGTGTAATATCCATGTGACTGACTATACTGTTCTTACACAATCAGAAGATTAACACTATCGTAGTGCTACAGTCAAAAAATGCATGAAACTTACCCTTCCCTTACCCTAGGTTATTGGATATTACTCGGCAAGGGATTGTATTTAAAGGAAAATTGGCAAGTTACACATCAAATAATAACAATTATTTTTTTAAGGTTGGCGTGCCTAATAGCTCGAGGCTAATTAATGCCAACCATTTTGATACAATGTTATCAACGAACGAAACGGAATAGCGAATTATCAATGATATAAACAATAAAAGACCCCGCTATCGATCCTTTTCCATGATAAAGACATGTTTATATGTTTATGAAAAATGGGACTAGCGTCAGCAGAACTAGCTGCATTGCTTGGTATTAACACTTGTGGGGATGACTGTTTCAGGGTTTTGAGCCCGCGACATTCGACAAATGCAGTGAGGCTTTGTAAGACACTGAAATTTTTTTGTTTAGGATGAAAATAATCCATCGAAGAGTTTTGTGGCTTATTGGTAGATGGGTGAATGTTTCATTCAGTAAAGAAAGCAGAGATGTCCTGTATCGCGTTCTCATCAAATTCACTGACCAAAAGGAAGATCTTGTCGTAAGTGATTTTTAGTTTGTTTCAATAAGTGCAGAAGAATTGAAAGGAAGGAAATCTTTTTTCAACAAACGTGAGATTTCAAGACGATTCTTCGATGAAAACGAATCGTCATATTTTTATGAAATTCAGCGAATTTCTCTGATGAGTTAAAGAAATTGACTTAGCCATTTTTTTACGCAGTGCGTCTCTAGGGTGAAGTGAGTTTCTTTCGTTAAGGTAAGCTGGATTAATTAGTGAAAACTCGAACAGAATCCTTCACGATAATACATCGAATTACATCTGGTAAAATACATTTTATTTCTGTGCTTTGTTACCTGTAAGCATTCCATCTGTCAAAACCAAGAGCCTCTCCTGTGAAAATTTTTTATAGGTATATTAAAGTGTCCTGAACTGGAATCCGTGGTTATAAAATGAAATAGAAACAGTACGAGATATCTGAAAAATAATCGCAGATTCAAAATCAGGACACGCCACTAAATCTAATTCGGAAATAAAAATTTTTCATAAGAGTCCCTTAGAAATATACTGTTCTTTGTTCTTTAACCTTTTCCGTGAATCTCGCACGATCTTTTTCAAAGCATTTTTTCCTTTTTGCCACGAAGAATCCCACAAATCCCCAGCAAGTGCCAGTTGAAAGAATCAATATATGAAGTTTGCCGCATCTACAGCCCATTGGTAGTATTCTCGCTCGCCTGTATGCGACAGACCAGGGCTCAATCGCTCTGTAGAATCATTCTAATGACTTGGCAAGTGGTACATATCATTTCCTTGTGCAGCATTTGGTACTTTGGGAGTTAGACACACCGTGCTATCATAATACCCCCCCCCCCAACTGTAGCATTCGAAGCGGTTGTGCAAATGTGTGGCCCAGAAGCTGATGCAACAGGGACGGCTGCCGTCCTATTCACAAAAAATTTCAAATTTTTTTAAAATAAATGAATTTCTTAGGTTGTGATATATGCTGTATTTAATTTCATGATTTGATTTCATGATTGGCGATTTCATCTTCTAGGTAAGAATCACTGCTGCTAAAACACTGAAAGACGGTATCCTTTATAGATCATGAAATCAATATTATTGCTACTGTGTAGCGTGTAAACAGTTCAGACATAACTTTATTTACGTAGACGATACTGAAGTTTGTGTCTCAAGTTCTTTACATAAGCAAGAAGTTATGCAGAATGTTTTGGTTCATGGGATCACCCTTGTGTGTTGTGATGATCAGATCCGATATAAGAAGTTAAAATTTTTCGATTCTATTTAATTTTGATTTTAACCATATTTATGTTGTACTACAAAAGAATAATTAATTTGCGATAATTTCAAATTTACAGTATAATTGCAGTTGGAGTCTTAAGGAGGAGACCTCAAAAGTAGACGAACTAAGGAGATGTAGCCTCCATTTCGTTTATTAGAATTGTGAATTCAAAGTCAATGTATGGTAATTATAATTAATGTTTCTGCTACGTCTGCAAAGCAAGCTCAATTTCGTCATGGGGTATGGAGAGCTGATTACCATGGGAAACATATCAATTAACGTGCTTCACATCATACAGAAGGCACATGCATGTTCAAATGGGCATGTGATCTAACCAGCGTTAGAGAAATGACACCAAGAAGTCATGCGTATCAGGAATCATCTTTGTGTCAATGTGACAGCGTCTCTTGGTTTGTACGCCCGGGATAAAAAAGAGCTGGTGAACCTTGTCTCTCTAAGTAAAAGTTGAGTTGGAAACGTGGCTTGGAGAGCTTGATATCGGATCTGTGATTAAGAGGTTCCGCCAACGAGCTTTCTTATTCTCAACTATACCTTGTATCTCGTTGAATAGAACTTCGAGATTATCTTTGGGTTAAAAAGCGTCCTTGATGAAATCCAAGCTGTTGATGACTATCAGTTTGAAAGTCAGGACATTGCACCAGTAAGTAACTAGTTACCATCCTTTGCACAAATATATGGCTAATTTATTTTTCCATCTTACATGTTGTCACCTGCAGAGCTGTCTAAAAATTCTTCATTCTTCATTCGCCTACTATATAGATTGTGTCTCTCTCAGCATATTGACCACGTATAGCATGGTAATACAGTAATTAAGGAGTTAGTTTCCCTGCTCAGTGCATGTTCTCACAGACTTTGGCAGCGGTAAGGCCCTCATTAATGAGT
The DNA here is from genome assembly GCA_964026355.1 of Pseudorhiza aurosa. Classification (NCBI taxonomy): domain Eukaryota; kingdom Metazoa; phylum Cnidaria; class Scyphozoa; order Rhizostomeae; family Lychnorhizidae; genus Pseudorhiza; species Pseudorhiza aurosa. The sequence continues at coordinate 8,621,839 of OZ032122.1, forward strand.
CCCACACACACTAAAATCTGGTATGTAGATGATGCGGTCACTTGGCTTTTTATTCTGATTCCAATGAAGTAATTAACTTACCGTTGTTCTTTTAGTATTTGAAACAGTTATGGGAGAATTTGTTTCAACTTCTTATGGCTGTGCATGAATGTGATACCAAGGTAAACAGTAGGTTTTGTCGCAGTCTCTTGTAACTATTCCTGCAAAGGTTGTGTTGTATCTATTAGTGATTAATGCTTTTTAAATCTGATCAATGTACGTTTTCATTCCATCATCTCATTTCTGAGACTATGGGTATTTTTATGCCATTGCATAAGCTCAATTGGTCTATGACTTGCTGGCATAGCCGTCGTTTTTTGAAATGTCTCGCCAGAATTTGTTTCTGTTGCTCTGGGCTGTGCGAGAGTTGGGTTCTGCTCATACTCAGTTACTTTTATTGTCAGCCGCGAATTCTAATAGAATTAATTTACGGATGTCGAAATGCTGTTTCAATCAACACTATGTAATGTTGTTGTGTTTATGCTAACATTTCGCTGCTCTTTTTCCAGATGACCATTTTGAGTGCGATCTCCATGCTGATCGAGAGGACTGGATCCGAGGTATTGATGTTATAGTATTATCGTTTGCTATAAAGAAGTTCGTGAAGTTTCCATTGTGCTTCCTTGTATATATTTTCGAATGGCTTCAAGGCAACTTTTCTTACCTCTTTTTCAAGTTGGAGAGTGCCTTTGTACGATCCTTTACCTATATTTATGTATACTTTTTGCCCGTCAGTTATTCTCTATTTTCGACGTATTCTGTTAAGATTCTTTAGTATATTTTTAGCTGAAGATTGTGAAACATGAAACTCAGAGTTCTAAAATAGTACTGATTTTTCTCTCTCGTTACTCTATATGCATAAATATATATATATATATATATATATATATATATATATATATATATATATATATATATATATATATATATATATATAATGGGATTATCACTGATGAAGCTCTCACAAGGCGAAACGTCTGAATTAATATATCAATAAATTTGCCTTAAAAAGTAGCCTATTTTATATATTCACATTTTATCTGAGGCATGGCCACACACAAATGTTCAATATATGTATATATAAATATGTATATATATTGAACATGTAGATGTGGCCCTGCCTCAGATAAAATGTATATATATTTATATATAAGATGAAAAAGATATATATATATATATATCAATGTATGCAGTAGTGACGATGGCATTGACAGTAGATGATTCTCTCTGATTGCTCTTTCAAATAGATGCGGCCTTATACTTCAACGCTTTGTGATTACTTGCCTCATCTATGGGCCGACTCTGTAGACCATAACATGCTGAGATGTGTCATGTTGACAACCTTTGCTCGTGTTGTACAGGTTTGTATTAAATGCCTCTATTTTTCTATCGAAATGTAACTATAGACAGAAACAACCTGTTTACCAATCATAACTGTTCCAGTGATCATCAATCGTTCTTTAGCGCTTGCCCAGAAGGCTCTCAGTTCGCTTTTCTGCTTCGCTGTCGTAGAATCAGAAGCACAGAAAGAGGAGCTGTCAGTGAGACCTTAGATCACCATATTGTTTTAAGAGGTTGAAGGAAAATTACACATATTTCAGACAACTGCCTCCCATCTGTGGAAGTGTCCACACGTTTCACGTTGACTTGATCCTATAGAAGAGTGGTTCTCAGTAACATTTTCCTTTTTGGCATGGTAAGCAAAGACAGAGTGTCTGTTTTCCGAAGCATTCGTTTTCGTGGATCTTTCATCCACCTGTCCTTGACAGCAAATCTAAATTTGTTTTAAACCATTCATAAAATGCATATTTAAAATACAAAAACACACCTCTCTTATAACAGGCAGTGTGTAATTTGCTGTTTCTAATTTACACTAATGACAATTAAAACTGAAAAAGAAACAAACAGAAAGAAGGAAATACAATGTTATTTTAAGCGGAAAAGCAGTTTAAATGCCCACCAAAACAGGGCCTGGCCAGTCCTTGTTCCGTGGAAAAATATGTAGTAGGTGCATCGTATAGAAATGTTCATTATTTTCGAAATAATGCGATTCGTTAAGTTGCATGGAGTCAAAAGTAACAATAGTAATAGTGATTGTAATGATGATAATAATGGTCACTTGCAAGTTGAAGAATGGCAGATGTTTCTCCTCGGAACGGTTCACATCCTGAGAAGAACGTTGTCCATCAAGTGAATGCTACTGCTGCTTTAGGGCAGGGATCTAAAACTCAATTTACCTGCGGGCCGTTGAAGGCAGAGTCTAGGTGAGCTTGGGCTGCATCAGGTTTGCCGCAAGCAAGGCTCTGAAACAACATTCCAATGCTCTCAAATATCTTCATTTTTATTCTAAGACGCGGGCCAAAAGTCATCATCCTGCGGGCTGCAGTTGGCCCGCGGGATACGAATCTTTATACAGGATTTAAAATTTCAACATATGCTACTGTTATAAGCTGTTTTCTGCTCTTCTCTAAAATACAGGATATAAAATTTCAACATATGCTACTGTTATAAGCTGTTTTCTGCTCTTCTCTATGTTACATAGCACCACTTTCAGTTTGATAAGACTGGTTCAAAGTGATACTCTCCAACACAATTTCCCTCCATTAATTCGCCGCGAAATGCTTAATCTCATTGAATTGCATTTTTCCTTAGGCTTTAGAAGCTGAATCAATGAAGTTACATCACATCCTGTTGCCAATAGTACAGTTAAGCACGGATTTGAAGCAGGTCATATGTTCACATTGATGTATCTAAATGAGTTTTTTTTGTTGCTTGGGTAATTTCTTCTGTTTCGCCGTGTACGAATCAGACGAATTATGCTTGATATAGAACAGTTTGATGCTGCTGCATTGGGTTTCGAACCATGGCAAGTAGCCAGGAAATGAGAATTTAGCTGAGAATAATCGCTGGTTATGGAACCCCTCATAAGATACTCGAAGAGTCGCGGTGAAATGGCTGTTTCCATTAATGTGAGAATTGTCTTTGCAGGCTGTTAGACGAACAGACCACTCTCCTCACAGCATTCAAACTTCATATTTGAACACCCAGGAACTGCATAATTTTGATTCGTCCAGAAGTATAATCTTGTAGCTCCTCCCAGTTCAGTCTATCGCTGTTGGTCCACAGCTCTGTATCAGACATTCCCTAGAATGGACTCGCTCTCATTATCAAGAAGCCCTTCCATCATCCACCACCTGCGGATGCGGTCTAGCATGCAGCTACGATCCCCCACGAGAGATGGGAAAAGGAATAATAAAGTCAACTGTGTAAATTTCGAACTGTCTGGGGGATCGTAACAATTTCTATATTACAAAAAGTTCGAATTACAGAGATGCGAGTTATAAAGATTTTTCGTTGGGAGGTTTTCAAGGGTCCTGAAAATTTGGTTAGAATTAGCAAAAATTCGAATTACACGAGTTCGAATTAGACTGGGTTTGTCCGTGATTATGATATACGGATTTGTATACATGAATAGTCAATCGGCGTAAAAAGCTTAATCTTATCATTATGGTTCTGTGCAAAAGAAGATTCCTAAGTTGCATCTAGGTTCGCATTTCACAAGATAATTATCCGCGAAGTATGAAATATATTAATTTTCATTCTTCAGATATTCTTGTATTCTTTTATCAATTTTTTGCATTAACTTCTATGCGCTATGTGGGTATATGGTGACCTATAGATGCCTTTTTATTATACATAATTATTAAAAGTTTGGAAATGATAATATTGTTTTCTAGGCCCCCCATGTGTATCTTCTTGAAGATGGATTGGAGCTGTGGTAAGAATTTCAACTACTTATGATAATTAGATACCATCATCCCTTGTTTGTGATTTTTGTGTTGATTTTTGCAATGAACAGTCTTAATTTTTCTGACCATTATGCCTCGTAATAGCTGAACCAACATCTGAATTCTGGAATGCCAAGTTTTTCTATTTTCAGGCTTACTGTAATTCAAAACTCAAGTGTTTTGTCAGAAAACTGCTTGGATATATTCCCTGTCGTAACAATATTATTAGGTAAGCGTAGCAATATTTTCACGCTATTTTCTGCTTGGTTTTTATGAGAAATGAAACCGATGCATATCATTGTTTCCTGTCAATACAGAAAATTAAATTTTGACCTTCGATGATGCCTACTGATTTCATATTTCAGAGCAAACATCAGAACATTTCGAAACCTGTATTTCTATCATGGAATCATATCTTCTGTTAGATGCAGCCAGTGTTGTCAAGGTGCGTAAATTTTCCTGGTAAATTTCTCAGTCACAGCTCCTTTGCACCGTTGTTGAGTTTTCCATATATATTTCTGTATGTTCTAGATTGGAGCGATGTTATAACCACGTGGGAAATCTCTCGAGACTGTCTTCATCGTTTAAGTGTCGCCGTATGGATTTTGATAAATCAAAAATAATCTTTGTTAATAGCAATCTTATAGGTGTCCATTGCTTTTCAGATGCACTCTGCATCCTTGGTGCATGTAATCGATTCTCTCGTGGGACAGATGAAAGATGAAGGGAATGTCATGCTTTCACAGGTGCGTCCTAACATCTTTTCAATCGCTGGATGCTCCTCCCGAGCAAACGAAGGGATATTTTCGGAGCTATTTGAAATTTGGTAAAGAAGGCGTACCAATTCATTTCCTCGCCACTCTTCCCTCTCCAGGTTTTTTTTTCTATTCAATATAAAATTGCTAAAATTACACATTACGTACTATAATAGATACAATCATCTTAACTATATTACAAGAACGATACCACAGAGTGCAAGATAACATGACAACTCCGTGGCCATTAACACGAATAACATGTAACATGACAAAAACAAAAGCACAGCTACATAAAATACATATAAATAACACAAAATTAACTTTCACTATTAAACAGTTAGGTTTGCTCCATATTGTATGCCGGGCCAACCTAGAGCAATCAGATCAAATCAATTCCTCCAAGTTTGCGTCTGGTGTTTGCTAGCTGGGTGGCAGGTACACGACATCTACAAGCGGTTGAGGGCTTGGGACGAACGCAAGGTATCCAGGGTAGCCACTATAAAAGACATAACCACCTACCGAACCCTTTCACTTTGCATAGAATAATCCTGTGAGAAGCGTCTTATTGTCAACCACCTATTTCTCTTGCAGTTTTATCTGTCGTCTGATAATTGTTTGCTTTAGGAAATCGATGCTTTACCTCCATTTATTCTTAACTAAGTCTTGTTATTTTCATTATTCCGTTAGCTGGTTAAGCTTGTCTTGATTTTGTTGCCGCAAGAGGGGGTGATTATCTTTGAAAACACAATGATCAAAGCATTCAAGGCTATAGTAGAAGATGAGGTGAGGTTTCTAGACATTCAACCCAAGTGAACACTAATCAATGCAGCACTGTACTGCACCACTCTACTTTTTTCAAGAAGCGATACTTTCCGATTCAGATATTATATTAGAGCCCCTTTGACATACCAAAGTACAGTTTTCTGTCAATTTCAGCCCCAGCACAGGCCATATTAGAGAATATAGCAGGCATCGCGTTAGACAGCCTTTCTCTACTGTAAGCTTCATACGCTATCTCTGTCAGGTAGCTTTTTTTCCGAGTTAATTTTCCATTGTATTTGGATGGTTAAAGCTAAGCGCCAACTGGACGTTCTGCGCCATGAACGTTGGATTCCTGTGCGAGAGAATCACCCTTTAATCAAAGTGAAGAGGTAGCTTAGTGCATGAATTGTATATTTTAAACTGAATGGGAATGGTTAGAGCAGCAAGAATTTATGGACGTCAATAGTCGATGCAAAAAGAATCTTATTCTCGCATCTTTTATCGAAATACATTGGATTTTTTCGATGGATTCTTAAAGGTGTTTGATTGTGAAATTGTTTCTCTTTGATGCTCTAAAACTACTCATGATTTGTGTCTCGGATTTTCTCGCTAGGAATACCCACGCGTGCTTGTATCGTATTTGTCTTTGTTTGGATACGTCATTTTGCAGAATTCACCCAGGTTTCAGCATTTGCTGCAGAGATGCTCCAAAGAGATGGACGAACAGGTAGGTTGAGAGCGTTTTTGTAATGGTACCAAGATTTGTCTCAAACGGTAAAGATGTCTCATCAATGGCGCTTAGTTTGATTAAAAGACATCTACCCCATGACTGATGCTGTTTATCAAATGGTAGTCTATGCTTTGTAGAATTCACTCGATCGAGTATTATATATTGAACATTATTTGATGCGTTGTTGAACTACGTTAATCTATCAAATATCATTCCAGCCTCAAGATTTAGCGGCAAAGTTCATAGATGTTTGGTTGGGCAAGGTAAAATCTGGGGTTTTTTCTAGTGAGTTTTGTGAGGAAAGGCAATGGTAGCTTATACAAAGCCCCAACAAAGGAAGAAAGAAGGAAGCGAAATGCTAAGAGGAGAGAGATATCACATCAAGTTTATTGATCTTAGATTTGAAAGGTGGCAATTTTTAGGATTCAGGGAAGCAATGTCATTCTGAAACCGTTTTTTCTTTGGAATAGCATCGCTTTGCTAACATTTTTGAGGCTTTTTATAGTGATAATCTTGAAAGTAAGCAGTCTTATTGCAGTGAAATAGGAGAGGCATGGATTTTCGCAAGGAGATTAACATAATTTATTCATTAATCCTTGAATATCTTACTTATCAGCTGCCTGGTTTTTATCTCAATAGTTGACTCAGTGATTGGTTTGCTAGTGAAGGAAAATGGCTTAAATTAACTTCATCCTTTTAAAGATCTCTTTAATTGGCTCCATTTTGTGATGAATTATTTGATGAAATCTTTGTACAACATTACATGCATTTGGCTTTACGAGTACAGCCATTTTACTTATCCAGTAGCCATTTCTGACTCTGAAGAAGCGATCGGTAGATTAAGGTACTGGTCTCCATGAAATTTTCTTTACTCTATCGAAAGGCAACCTTATCTTGTGTTACAGATCGACTGTATTGCTGATGACAAACCAAGGAAGTTATCTGCAATGGCATTGGTCTCTCTTCTCCCGTCCAATGCAACGTACGTTACACATAATTTTTTGCGCTTGAACATTTCTCTTACCCGTTTGAAAGACGATCAAAAGATCTTTTACCAGTCGTATCTCCATACGTTCCCTACCCCATGTTTGAAATCTACTACGATTACATCTCCAGGCTTCTCCCTCCCATGAAGCCCGGTCGCAGATGCGGCCTGCAAGTATCAAGTCCAAGCCTTCCTTCAGCCGGTCACTTTCAACCGGCTATTGCGACAGGAAGAGGATCCGCTGGTCTTTGTCCATACCGGGAATCATACATATCTTTAAAATGACGGACCTAATTTAGGAACAACATTACACTGTCTAGTCACATTTTTCGTTTCAATATCTTTTCGCCCTATTAATTCCATATATATGTAGAATTTATATCGCCAAAAATATTTCAGTCAACTCAAGAAGTGGCTGCCCAAATGAGTTTTAATATGCATACACTTGCATGCCAGTAAGTTTCCGAGCCGTTGGTGTTTCAACGTGAAGCCAGTTAATTAAGAAAGTGACCAAGTTATGGTGAGTGACTGGTTTAAGAAATGACAGAGCAATCATCGAGCTGATAACCTATTGGTTGAGGCTGTCTGTATGGACAAAAATAGATTTAAATCAGATATAGAAAATGATACAATTGATGGAAGAGAAATGCGAAATGAGAGAAATGGGAATAGACAAGTGAAAACAGAGGGCATAATGAAAGAAATTGGATGAAATGTCGAAAATTTATTACCAATTATTATGATTCATTATGGCTGTATGGGGTTCATGACTTTGATTTTGAGAAAAAGATGCAATTAGAAACACGAACACAAACTTAACACGAACTTTCCCATGCGCTTTGTGTTACTATGCCAACATGAAGCCATGCTTTTATCTCTTGCTCCAGTCCTTTCAAGTGTTTTTTTAGCTCCAGTTTTATGTACGCTCTTTTTCTTTTAGATTTGTTAACGAAAGATTCGCACTCATCCTAGATTGCGTCGTTAATGTTCTCTACGACGATTCTCAAAAAAGCCAAGATCTACAGGCTTCTGGGTATGCTTCTATCCTTAGTTAACCAGTTTTCTTTCCAAATTCTTGCGGTGCCAATTGCCAGATTCTCAACATTTTATCCACGATCTCTGTCCCATGAATCATAACAAATATAATAGTAATAACAATAATGAAAGGCTTTACATTGCGACATTTATCCACGTTGCTCGACGGCGCGTTACATAAACAAGATAGTATTGCATGAAGATGTTTCTTTGCAATACAATGTTAAATACGTGTGAGTGCTGGGGAGTCTAATAAAAGCTAGTCCAAATATTCGTTAAACGAATGTGTTTTTCATCTTACACTTTAAATGATCTAAAGAGCCCATTGATCGCAGTGCATATAGCAGTCTGTTCCAAACATCGCCATTCCAAGAGCTACTTTCCCAAATCCTGCAATTTGTCTTCTTGCAAATCTAAATCAACAAACTCTGTGTTATCGCCATCCCCTCTCAGCCTTTCTCTGTCTTCCTTTGTTGGGGCTTTGCTATGTGCCACCAAGGTCTTTCATCTGTATAGCAAACTAAAGAGAGGAGAAATATTGTTGCAGTGCAGTCTCATATGATGATCAATGGTTATCAGGTGCCTGCTGTGTTTCCGTGCAGATGAATGACTAGCTTGCCACACCGGCATCTGCTATTGAGAGAGATGGTGGTGCTTTTGATTTGTTTCAAAGGCAAATGGAGATTGAAGAACGACATATTGATGGACAGATGGAAGCATTTGGAGAGAAAGTAGCTGGCAACCCTACCCCACAGACCTTTAGTTCTGGATGATCTCACTCTAGCAAGATGTCCCCAAAGCTTCGATTGAATACAGAACTTAGCTCTTATTGAGAAAAGTTCAATGTAAAATCATTCTCGTTTTAAGAGAGCGTTTGAGTTTTCTTTTTTTGCACACAGGAATGAAGCTGGCATCACAAATGAAGGCACTAACCTGGAAGGCGAAAGGAGAGCAAAGGTACGCCATATTTAATGCATCAATTTTGACTTTTTGGGGTGTGAGATACTTCTTTGAAATGACATGCCAGGAAGTGACCATACCTTGCTTACCAGTTTGCATTCAGCCTGTCTACTCACAGCCTTTGATACGTTTCAAAGTTTCAACGGATTTCGACGACCCGTCAGTAATAAGAAACGAAATTGGCTTGAATGATATTAGGACGATAAACCGAGATTAGTTGCAGAGACAAGATTAATCGCTGTTTGATCCAGATCAATCCAGACAGACATTCGACTTTTCGCGCGCGTTTGATACGATTCTTCTGTTTCAAATGGCAGTTTTCATTTCTGTCGAATGCGGAAATTCTCACTGCAATACTAAAATATATCACGGCCACAAAATGCTTGGAGTAGCTGATAATAAAACTGCCTCGCATACTCGACTTAGAGCGTAGCAGAGACCAGAGATCGGGTTCTGAATTGGTGCCTTTATTGCGATATTTGCAGCATTCGAACTCAAGACCTCTGTGTTATGAGCCCGCACGCTTAACCACAAAGCGACGGCACTACTTCGAAACCACTACGGTAGCTGGCGATAAAACACTTTAAATCTGTCCCCGCGACTCAAATTGTCTACCTTTCAGATGACAACATGCATGTTGAAAGACATTGATTGAGATATTGATTCATGTGTATTTGTCGTGACTTGCTGTAAGGTTCCTCTGTCTTATCAAGCTCCCTGTTGTATATTGATTGTTGTTCGTCCATGTCTATCAATTTTCTTGAGCACCTCAAAAATGGCCCTGCTATTGAGCTACACAACACTGTATACAGCTTAAGGCACCCGTTTTTAAGATCCAGAACTGTAACATTGAAGAAGCTGTTAAAGGCGCATGGTTGTTGTTTTAAAGTGTTTAGATGCGTTGAACAAGTCAAGGCAAAGACATGAAGACGCGCTCATTATAATCAATGTTCCTGCAGCAGCCGTACGGAAAAGATCTCGATTTCGGTCATTTCCATCTCTTGGTAAAATTTGAACCAGTTGGTTAGCTTTTTCAACCTAAATTGATAATCATGCTAAGAAAAACTCGCTATAGATTTGTCACTAAAAAATTCACATTTAAATAGCGTATTTTATAGCAAGTTTTTAGCATAATGCCTGAATAGGTTTCATGTCAAACAGGCCTTTGCCGTAAGATCTCTATTAAACCCCAAGGGCTTATCTAATCGAAGAGGTTCCAGAGGGGGATTTGGAAGAGAGGGAGGCCTAATAGAGTTTTTACGGTAATCTTTGTGGTTCTGTGCCAGGGTCTTCGTCTTCGTATTTCTACGCCAAGAACCGTTCTTGATTAGGCCGCACATCCGTAGAAGTTTTACTTCAGATTTTGCTTTTCTGATTTGAGAGCACAAACAAGCATGAAAATCGGGTGGTTTCAGATTTCTAGCCGCACACTACACGAAGCTGACTGGCTCCGCTAAATGGGAGAGAATTCTTCCAGCTGATTTCAAACATCGCTGGGTGTCTTGAGAAAATCGATCTTAGAATGCTTTACGCCACCCTGCAAGGGAAACTTGAATGAACAGCTTAACTGAGATGAATTATTCAACTGTTGTACTCCATGCTCCTCCGCTTTAATTTCGCCATAGAATAGAAGGATTTCCGTCGATTTGACATTGCCTACCTCGTAGATCCTTTAGGGGAAATGTTTGATAAGTAAAGTGAATTTCGATAATTTTCCCTTATCTGAATAAAGGCAGACGCCGTAGCTTCACACAAGCAGGAATTCTTATTGAATTTGTTTAAGTCAACACATTTAGGCCACTTTCGTTATGTAATGTGGCAAGAGATTCTTTTAACTCACTTCATTGCGTTTCGATTGAAGTTTTGCTTCTAAAAAGTTATTTGAATCCCGGCTAAGACGCTTCATTTATTCATCCCCAGCTTTCTCTGACGGACGTAGTAAGCTCAACACAACTTCTGACATTTGTCAAATTCAAATTTGAAGAAACAAGACGCTCTCTTGGTGACGAACGATTTCATTTGCTCATGGGGAACCTCGATCCAGTTGTTTCTAAACAACTCATGTCCCTCATTGCTTAAACCCCCTTCAAAGGTTGGTATGATTCAAGTCTTTATCGATTGAGCTATTTATTCTTTATTTCTATGTTGGCTTTCTGTGTAATGTAGCGTTTTTCTATATAAGCAACTATTAACCCGAACTATAAAGAAAATATAGGCAAGAATCAGTTTATCGATTTCTTATTTGCGGCGGAAAAGACAGAGAGTCATCTGGCCCCCACCGGTAACTGCGAATGAATAGATATAGTTTATTACGAATTTGAAATCCTAGATATTTGAAGGCTCTCTCCATTTCAACCAACTCATAGACTGCTGCATCGCATATTCGATTTCGAGCGTAGATCAATACCAGAGACAGTATCTGAGTTTTTTCCAGAAAAGTAGAAAAGTAGAATTTGTGAGGTTGTTTCCTGTTGCCTTCCTCACCAGTGGTGTTTTGATTGTGACATGTGTAGGATTCGAATTCACGGCCCTTGTGTTATGAGTCCGCACGCTTATCCACTACACCACTGCATCACTCAACTATATATGCTTGCAGGTATTGCCACTAAATGCATGTCCTTCCGAGGACACTAGATACACGTCATGGAGACAGTAACTGCAGTAATTTGGCATAAAAATAACGACGTGGGAACTGGGAAAGCGATGCCGATGGGAAACCCGAAAGCAAATTACACCGGTTACATTTAAAAAAACAGCTTTAAAAATTGGTTGGCCTATTAGCGCAATACTTTTAAGGGCACGATGCAGTATTATAATGTTTTCCCATGGATGGGAAATAGATGCTGGCACAGACAAAGGAGTATATTGACTTATTCATCTCGGTTTGACTACACCCAATGATTCCTGGTATTACAGGCAGCTAGTGACTTGTTTAACTATAATTATGTTTTGCTTTTGGTAGAGCTCAGACTGGAGAGGCTTCTGTCAATGGTTCGTCTGTTTCCTGTTCTTGCCTCAAAAGAGCCCGTGTACTGGAGTGGGCATCAAATGCATTCTCGGTGCCGGTCCAAAGCCCGTGTGATTAGCGAAGAATTGTTGAAGCAGGAAGGGCACCCGCACCCGGATCTTAATTGGAAAAGTCCCCATGCCAGAGGATATGGTAGTGCCTCTCTCGTCTAAAAAATAGTAAAGGCACGAAGATGCGAAACGCCGCCATGATGTGCGGCATGGCACCACCGGAGAGACTGCTACTGTGCAATGCAACAGATGTGATCGATGCTTTCTACATCGTATTGGGCTTACATTACACGTGAGGCGTCACCATCCCTCCTAGCCGAACACGGCTGAGTACAAAGAAGAGGAAGAGGAAGAGGAAGAAGAAGAGGAAGCAGAAGAAGAAGAGGAGGAAGAAGAAGAAGAAGAATAAGAAGAAGAAGAAGAAGAAGAAGAAGAAGAAGAAAAAGAAGAAGAAGAAGAAGAATAAGAATAAGAAGAAGAAGAAGAAGAAGAAGAAGAAGAAGAAGAAAGAGAAGAAAAGGGGATGAAGGAGTTCGTTTCCCTGCTCGGTGCAATTTCTCACGAGGTTCGCCATCAGATCAACGAACCTTCTCTAAAGAAGGAAAAGGATTATAATGATCATGGTAATTTCTAATTCTTAAAATGGGTAGCCTTTCATTAATTAATCGAGTTTAGTCGTGCCAAAAATATTGTATTTGTTAAAGCAGGTTAACTATGGGTGGCAGCATGAATATTGATTTGGATAAAAACTGAAAATGGGAGGAGAACGTCTATGTTTTAAGGAGTCAAATCTTCAACATTATACCAACCAAAAAGCAGGACAGTCAATCACGCCTACCTTCAAGTCTAGGAATAAGCGAAGCACGCCCTGTTGTTTGTTTACATATTTCTGCTGAGTTGATTCGGCTTGCTAGACTTCCTTTAAAAGCATCCTTTTCTCTGGTGCTTGCTGTAAAAGCCATTACCGCATTCAAAAAGACAATGGATATAAGTGATTTAAACATACACTTAATTGGCTTGCTTTTGTTGAAGACTTAACCGTGTGCTACGACCATACCGTCAATACCGAGACGGTGGCATAATCAGATTCTTACTATGTATACGTGAGACTGCATTTCTAAAAGGCTCTTTCCAATAATTGAACCAAAGTCTATGTGATTATGAAATTAGGGTGGACAGTCTTTCAGTTCAATATTGAAAATTGAATCATTTCATTTTCTGTTTGAGATGTGTTTACCGGTATGAGAAAGCGATTGAAACTTGGACAGCAAATAGCTACCGTCTCACCATGAATCCGTTTTTCCGTTTTTTGAACAGCACAGCACAGAGTAGTAAAGTGCAGTACAAATACAGAACACAGAAAATCACAGTACAGCGCAGGACAGTACAGTACAGTACAGTACAGTGCAGTAAAGCACAGTCCAGTACAATACAGTACAGCACAGTCCAGTACAGCACAGTCCAGTACAATATAGTACAGTACAGTACAGCACAGTCCAGTACAATACAGTACAGTACAGTACAGTACAGTACAGTACAGCACAGTCCAGTACAATACAGTACAGTACAGTACAGTACAGCACAGTCCAGTACAATACAGTACAGTACAGTACAGTACAGCACAGTACAGCAGTCTATAATAATAATTATGATGATAAAAATAAGCATTTTATTCAAAGTTAGCAGAGAAAATGGCTTTTAGATAATTAAGGCTAACTATGCAAAATATACTAATTACAAATTAAAAAATATACAAATCACAAAAATCTTAGATTCTGTACAGTACAGTAATGTAAAATGTGGTTCAGTATAGTACAATGTGGTACAGTGCAGTACTGTACAGTGCTGTACAGTTTAGTAAAGTAGGGTAATGTACAGTACAGTCAATGACACTGAAAGGCTGGTAAAAGCATGAAGCACGCTAAGATTACACTCCACTGTACTATACTACATCATATTAAACTTACTACACCATACACTAGTAATGATTTTCGCTGTATTCCGAAAATGAGATTTTGTACAGAGACCGTGGACCACCATATATATGTAGATTCGGAAACGATTCTGCAGCTTTATCGGATTGAGCCGTATTTACCTTTGGATTAGCAGAGCGGTATTCTCTTCAACGTGCAAGCCAAAGAAGATGAACAGCGTTCTGAGATTCCAATGCTGTTGAACTTATTAAGAATAAACCAATTGAAACCGATTTGATTTTGATTAGCGATGAGTTTTATAATGGCTCCTTAATCGAATAATGATATTGAGACGAGCAAGACAATAGGGAGCACCTCGTTGACTTTGTGCCATTTGCGATCTGGTTCAACCTGCTTTGCTTATCTGATTGGCAAGTCTTCTAATTAATTACGGCACGGCAAACGCAGACACAGACTGGAGACACGCTAAACGCATTATTCTATCAAGTACTATGGGTAGTTTTCAGCCATGTCGCTTCCACCGGTAGCCATGGCTATGCTTGGTAGTATCGCGATAACCGGCAGGAAGCCATTTGCGATTGACGTAGGACTATATAGAATTGCATCGTGTTTCGGGCAATGCAAGGTCCCAAGTAACAGAGTTTTTTATACATATGATTCTATCTAGATGTCAAAGTCAGACATTTGGGCACTGAGAAGCTTTTTGCTTATCGAGCTGTGTCCAGGTCCTTCTCGATGTGACCACACCTCGTGATTCCTATGCCCGGAAATACAGAGAGCTAGCGACTTTCCTCACTCTAAGGGAAAGTTTAGTTGAGGTGGGACTCGAACCACTGGCCATAAGATCAATGCGCAAGAATCTTACCATTGAGCTATCCTGACACCTAGCAGGTTGGCGAGAAGCTCAACTCATTCACACCCTTTCCAAGTTTCACTGCCTACTTCAAACTCTATCTCACAATCATCATTCATGACAAGAACATGCAATTTATGGAACGTCTTGCCTCCTTCGTCCTTTCCTGAATCTTACCACTTGCCATCTTTCAAATCTAGGATCAATAAACTTGATCTGATCTCTCTCTCCTCTTAGCCTTTCGTTTTCTTTCTTCCTTTGTTGGGGCATGGTATAAGCCACCATGGCCTTTCCTCAACATAACTCACCAAAGAAAGGCCTGCTATACTACACTTGCTACCTTCTTTAGTGGGAGGAATCATCATCATCATCGGGTCTGGCAGATCGTCCGAACACATTTTCGCCTCAACTCCTTGTCCTCCATTGCTCTGCTCAGATCTTCATTTACGTGTATGTTGGAGTCCTCATAAAGTTGTTTCACAAACGTCTTGCTGGGAAAACCGGCGTTCCTGTAGCCATGTTTCGGTTCCCATAGGAAGACATCACTGATAAGTTAATGCTTGCTTCTCCAAGAGTGTTCCGTAAATTGCATCCTTCTTTCTCGTATCACGTTCGTCTTCTTTGGTTGGTTGCAGAGTCAAGGGTCTGTTCAGGACAGTGCGGAGTTATATCATAAGGAAGATGAAACTAAAATGGGATACCCAGAATTCTGGTGTCTATCCCATCAAGTTTTTGCTCAAGTCGCTTTGTGAGAGTCCATGCTTCAGAGCCATATAGTGGCACAGACTCTACTGTTGCTCTGAAGAAGTCCTTTGGAGCTTTGCTTTGAGGAAAAAAAGTGGGAGGAATATGTCTATCAAACTATCGAAATATTTGCTATCTGTTGCTAATATTAGACAAAATCTAAACGATAGATTGGATGCCGTGATTGGGTCGTCCCAAAGGCTTATGAAATGCTCACATTCCTTACTTTCTGATTGCTCAACACTTTGGGAATGATTTGGGAGGTAAAGCTAACAGCTGGCTGCCCCCAGCTGCAGAAGTTGTTTTATTAGGCCAAAACTGGAAGAAAGGGACATTTCTGTATATATTTATATACAGGCACGCTTCCTTTCAAGCTTGTAAGATTCCTCATTGCATTGCTAGGCGTTTCCATTAGAGCCATTATGCTAGTGTGTTGGGGTGGGCTTTCATTCATCATTGTGGCGAATTAGCCGAGACAAATTTTATGTTGAAATTGATGAAAGTTGTCTGAGCGTAATCGAATTGATGGTGGATCAGTGTTAGAATTTTCCATCTGTTAATCTTGGTTTTGAATCTAGTTAGATACGGCTACAGGGGACAAAGGGGCATCTGTCTGGGCTTCTGTACTTCTCTATTCGGTTTATGCCAGTTATTGGCTTCTGATTGTGTTTTCTTTTTCAATTATGATTGCTTTTTATTGATTTTTCACTACGTATTGTCTGAAAGAATTAGATTTAGTCATTCGAATAAGATGTAAAAATGCCACAGTATCCTGTGAATTTCCCTATCTGTCACCACCAGAATTTCATTTGGGAGTCAACGAAACTCGAGCGCAAATGGGTGAAAATGAAAGAGAAGATGCAGGGTCGAGGAACCTTCTGATAAACTGGAGTAAATTTTCTCCAACCTAGGAAAACACCGTTTTTGAGAATATCACTTCTCAGTGCACTGAGCTTTCCGTTTCGCAGAAGAAACTCAAAGGAAAAGACGATCGTACTTCTAAGTTTAAACATATTTCCAACATCACTAAAGACTGTTCTACGTAGTCAACTCTTTGTGTGAGAGAGAATTCGCATTTGAATTCTAAAACTGACCATTAAAGCAGCATATTGTTCAATACAAAGCAGTTTTACACCTTATTTTACCAGTTTTACAATATTGTAATGAAGTAAAGAAAGCTTGGAATGGAAATAGCGTAATTAAGTCTTAACAATACAAACGAAACAAATATCACGTTGAAACACGCAAGAAAATATGGATGCGCGGATTTCCCAATAATTTTCGTACCCTAGAAGCAGGAAAATACTAGTTTCTTTGGATGAAAAATTTACCTCGAATTTTCACCCATTCTGTTTTGCATCCATACGTAGATTTGATGACGTGGAGTAGTTATCCTTAGTGAGGATTCATGGAGAGGGGAGCAGGTGCAAAGACTATCAATCAAAGCTGGCTTGTTTTCCTCAAATTAGAGAGATACCTCAAGATCCTTAATCATCTTATTTCCAGTGTTTGAAAATGCCTTTCAGGGAAACTTGCCGCATGCAAGGGGGCGACTTACCACCCTATGCCCGCCGGCCCCTCTCTAGAAATCCCAACAGTAAACCCCATCACTCAGAGTGCACGGGTCTCAATGTGTAGCTTTTGAGGTACTCTGTCTTGTAGTGATATATGAGCTTCGTAGAAGGGGCAGGTCGAAGATCCGGTGCACAGACTCTGTTAAGTAGCTGTGGAGCGCGGTACTCTCGTACGCTTGAAAAATGGCGTTGGACTTGAAAAAATGGATGTGACGTAGGCCAGGATCTGCTGAAGCAGCTCTCCGCGTCTCTTATTATGATGATTAGGTCACGTGGAACTAATCTAATGCTTAGAATGCTAGCTCTGTCTTTTTAAGAAATCAAATGCAATGATGTACGCGCATCGCTAGCTGTCCTCTTGGGCGTTATGCATGCATTCCAACTTACTTGTTTCTTCTCGTTTCTGTCAATCAGTCTCTGTTTGATTTGCGCCTCCGTACGGTTTGTCCATTTTTGCATTCATTTGCGTGACACAAGGAAAGGACCTTATAAAATTCTTTACTGACGCTTGTGGAGTAGGAAAGACAAACAAATAGAAACAACTGAGTCACAGCAGAGCAGGACACTTTGATAGTCTCAACTTGGGTCATACTACCAGGCCGACTCTCCTCTCTAGTCTTCTAGTCCTGGTAACAAGTCTCTTAGAATTAGAACGTTACGTAATCACTACATGCCCTGTTGCATCTAATCTCACGAGCGCCAATTAATTGGAAGTTCTCTATAACGTGTTTCTAACGGAAACCTTTTCTTTGAACGAAGCCATCGGTATGGATGAATCGTCGCGCTCAATACTTTGAGGGGTGAATATCACCTCCCTTCATACCAACGAAATAATGGTCGGATCCATCTCCGCTGAAAGACCTATTGTTTCCGATTCTCCGATACCGCGTTCCGCCCCCTCTCCTATTTAAAATTTGATATAAGAGGTTCTTACATGTAAAATACTGTGTAAGATACTGGCCGTAACAGAGAGACAGAAGCATATGCTTGCTCTCTGCTAAAGCTTGTTTGTTCTCAGTCGACGATTTTCGTATCAACCTAGGTTTGAGGGACCTTGTAAAACAATGGGTTTACTCTTGAGATCTTCCATTGGTGAGATTAAACACCAATCAACTGGGCTTACAAAGCAGAGTGTCTCCTGATTTATTTTGCTTTGCAAAGATCTGAGATTGTTAGTTTGCGAGTTCCCGGCGCCTGCATGCTTAAAAATGATCAATGGAATTGAGTCGCTGTAATCATCGAGGGACTACCTTATCGCTGCATATTCATGCAACTTATTCGTCATCTAATCGCCATTTCATAGGAGCTCTTAAAACATTTGTCTTGCTTTTATTTTGGTGCTCTGCGCCGAAGCTCTCCCAAAGTTCTATGAATAATTCTAGCCCCTTAATTGCAATAGTCTACAAGATAACCAATTTCTATGAAGCAGTTAACACCACAGGCTCCCATTGGCGTCCATTTTTATCATGCTTAACTACGTGGGTTCCTCGTTTCGCTTTGTGTGATCAAATGTCATGGTGCTGCCTTACTACAACCAAGGAATAGTATTGAAAACGTAACGTTAAAAGCAAACACATATTTGTGTTTGGAAAGACGGTTTAGAACTCTCTCTCTCTCTTTCGGAATGAATGAGATCAGCACCCAAAGCAACCGCTTCTTCTTCTGTAAACTTTGGAACAGATAATGGGCGTTCAATTACGTTTAAAAATTGTTTAGGGTTAAGGATAGATACATAATTAATCCTTGTTCAAACCAAATAGCATACCGGGTGCTCGAAATTTTCCACTTGTCGTGGGGTCTCTGCTTGTCAATTGTGCGACGTCTCAAAAACGTCTGTCTTTCATGACAATCAACTCAAATCGAAGTTCCTTCCCTCACCATTTTTGTTGAACAAGGTGGCGCCCATCTATCTCATCTCAGTCTATTTGCCTTTGAACCACACAGCGGTACCAGCACAGTGAATACTACAGTTTGGGGCTGACCATCTGGGGGACAGCTGGTGTAGTTTTCTTTCTAGTTGCCTTTTCTTTCTTTTTTCTCTTTTCTTTTTATATACGATTCTACCTTGATGTCAAAGGTAGACATATGGAATTTAAGAAGCTTTCTTCTTATCGAGCAAAGTCCAGTTCCTTCCTCTTGATGTCACCAAACCTCGCGATTTATACGCCTGGAATTGCAGAGAGCTGGCAACTCTCCTCACTCTAAATATAGTTGAGCAGAGATTGGATTCGAGCCACTGACCATAGGATCAATTCGCAAGAATGCTACATATGATAGCTATCCGGACACCAGCATAGTGGTTGCATAACACGTCTATTTTGCTGAAGGTTCCGGGTTCGAGGCCCTCTTATCCCTTTCCCGAACGCCCTCTATAGAAATTACGAGGTACCATCACTTCAAGAACAGACTAGTACATACTGTAAGTTTATAACTAGCTAAAGCCTATATTTGGTTTCGACGAGTAATGTAGCAACCCAGCAACGTGTAAGATCACTTTCATCATCATCATCATCAATCGGGCGCACCCGAATCCACATAACTTCTCCACAACTCTCTATCGGACATGGCCGTGCGGAGTTCTTCGTAAGTAAGGCCGGTATCTTGCGTGAGGAGGGTGACATAGTCAAGTTAAGGTCTACCGGGTCTCCTGAAGCAATGTTTTGGCTTCCACAGTATTAGGTTTGCTACAGAAAAAAATCAATTTCATACCAGTATCTAACGGTTTGCTGTCTGCCTCGGACCTTACTTTGCAACGTCTGAAGGAGGCATCATATGGGACAAACCAACCCTTACCCAACGTAATGAAAAATGCAGCTGCAAGACAAAAAATACTGCTACCCATCCACTTGCCTTTTACAGATGCCGCTTCCGCTGTGATGCATTCTGTATATAGCACTCTGTTTTTGGCATCACTCTTGGTCCATGACTCGCATTACTCTTGGTCAATCTAGCTTACTGCCATACTCTGCGAGAAGTGGTTGCTGATGATGATGATGTAATGTGATGTAATCGAATTTGTGAATCACCCTTATATTGTAGAATGTTTTATAGCCATTAAATGCTGTTAGAAGCCGGGATTTAAATAGGTTTGCTATTGAAAGAAAAAACCCTTCCACCCATGTAGTGATTAACAGTGAGTGAGATTTCACTTCGCTATGATACACCATTAGCGAGCGTAGAAGCTCGATTGTTTTCCTGTTTGCAAATCTTCAGATCATCTTTCCCGTAATTTCGCCTGGATCCTTTTTACTGTTCTGCAATTTCTGTCTGCCATTCAGCTCGATTTCATAGAGTCGAATCTTAAAGAATATGCTAAAGGTATCAACAACACAGATGTATGGCTGATTAATTAAAAACAGCTTAATTCTCTTAGGTTTGAACGTTCCCTTTAATTCTGCGCCACTTAGCACCGTTGATTTGAAATAAAAAAGCCACTAGCTAGAATTAGTGTCTATAAACGTCAATATGGGATCAGACATTCCGAAATGAAGCTGAGCACAAATGCGTACTCAGTTCAAGCAGGCGACAACCAAGTCACAACGTGAAAACCGAATTGTGGGCACAAAGAAAGGCGGCGAACCCGGGTTTATCGCTCAGACAATTAGTTTTATTGTGTTGTCATATAGATCACAGGCGCCAGTGCCACGAACGAGTGCAGGCTAGAGAATTGAACTAAAAACACACACACAGACGAGCTGTGAGTGTCGGACGAAGGCAAAGCTGTAGGCTTTCATAGATCAGCAACGGTGACGCGTTTTAAGTCTATTCGCTCCGTGGACCTGTCGTAAATAGTTCACAATGAGGGCGTTATTATTGCACTGATCCCTGGCTAATACGTCATAATCGGATTGGACTGTGTCTGCCTTTTTAAAGTTAAGTAAGTTGGAATCTGGTCATTGAGTTGTCTCCACTTGTTCAAACAGCAAGGAACGTCGACAGAAGCTCACCATAACGATATACCGTTGTATGTTGTCGTGTTGTACAGTTCGGGATGGAATTCGCTTTGGAAGCATTGTGCACCATTGCACTGCTATGGACAGTCAACTGTCACGCGTGCCGATGTGTCGAGAAGCCGTTGCACGAGGCATTCTGTGATGCAGACTTCGGTAAGCGTTATCTCAAAGTTCGACTTTTACGCTCTGTGTAGCATGATCTCAAGCTCCTTAGTGAGGATTGTCGGACGGCATTTTGAAATGCAGTTGGGTCAATTCGCTTCACCCTCTTTGCTCGCTGATATCATCAGCATCAGTCTAATTACTTTTTCATTTGTCAAGGTCTTTCTCAACAATTTCTCCGTTTGCTTTTCATTCTGATAGCCATGAATTTCAGGTCTGTAAAAGTCCAAATCTGGATCTTTCACGAGGGAGCACTTTGAGAGCTTCGTTATCGCTTTGCCACAAGTTTGCTACGTCTACAGATGCATACTTGAAAGCAATAAAACTCCATGTAGTTTGAATTGTTGGTTTAGCTCACTAGAGACGATTACAAACGTTGAGCTGCTTTTGAGAAGAGCTTATTCAGTTGAAGGCTGTAAAATCCATCATCGTTTTAGTAAATCATTTCAATATTTCACTTTGCAGTTCATCCGCTCACATTTTCTTAAAACGCATTTAATAAACTCTTCAAATTTAATCTGCGTAGATAAATACAAGGCTTTTAAAGGTCGAAGGTAAAACAGAGAATCGTTAGATTCTAGCATTGAGAATACCATGTAGGGTCATTTCTCCATTCAATACTATACTGTAGCTTCAAGATCATGTATAGCATGCGAGTATCATTCGGTGTTTCGATTCACAGTAGATTGTAGTATAGTAGAGTGATTTGCATATGATGGCCTCTCTTTCGAGACACCTGGATTCTCAAAGGGTAGACTGCCTTCCTGATTCAATATTTGACAAGGGCATGGATCACCGATTTATGATAACGTTCATCTCGCAATGTTTTTGACATGTTTTCACGTGAGCGATACAAATTAAGCAAGATCAATGCCCAACCTGTTTCAATCAAGCAGATTTTCCTGTAAATAGAAAAGGTCTTGGAGCAATCATTTCACCTAGGGTTTTTCATGTGTAGCTCCTTAAATGTAGTTAATTTTGTCGCTAAGTCAAATCACTTATTTTGGCCTCTCTGCTATGACCCAACTTGCATTTGTTGTTGATTTCCTGTATAGTTAGCCCTCTAATCTTCATCATTAGATCTGACTTCGTTTCCCGTGTGTAGCGCCTATTCGTTACAAATCCTTATCGCGTTACCGCTTAAATGCGTTCATCAAGACACATAGCACGCCCGTTAGATGCTACGCAATCGTGCATTGCTAAACCCTAGATGTTCACATGCGCCATTATTTGTTTGCTTGCACAGATAGCACCCCGTTTTACCACATCTGTAAGCAATGTTGAAATTATCATTATTATTATTATTATTATGTCTGTGAGCGATGAAGCTCTGAGTACACCTGTATCAGGCTTCTTTCTTGTGCAGTACGACATGCTTTTCCATTCAGTGTAACTGGTTAGAAAGCGATGATTCTCAAAACATCTTTTCGCGTGTACAGTAATGCCTTGCTTGACCAATTCCTTTGGTCCTCCTTGTCAAATAAACCTCACTTTATATAAGTCCTGTTGATTTTCATCACAAAAAATTGCCTACGAAGTTCTCCCTCTTAGTATCATAGTCTTTTTCTGCTCAAGTTTCCTCTTTAAAAATATAACACATGAAGGATCTCGCATTTATGGAAAAGAAGTTTGACTGCTAGCTGTTTCTTGCTTCACTCAATGTTTTTGGGTCGGTAAACAAGTATCTCGGCTCTCAATTAGGCTTATTCTTGCGTTTACTTTTTAAAGAGATTAATAATTACTCGTGGTCCCCTTATCTCTACACACGCAACAAAATTTGCCGCAAGATAGATGCCTCTCGTTCCTTCAATCCTTTCACAATGCAGTCATGAGGAGATTGTTTCAAAAAATACATGCACAGCCAGTTCATGGATGGAAGTATTTCAAACTGGTGTATGAATCTCGAAAAACTCTTCGATGAGGAAAAAGCTTTTCCATCAGACACTTTATGAGATCATTCTTTCAAGGGTGTCAGACAAGAAAAGATTGTAGCAGTAAATTTAAGGTCAAATTTTTCGGCAAGTCACAGATTTGCTAGTCTTGCAAGCTACTTCAGCTCTCGCATTATATTCACGTCAGTGATCAGTGCACCAGAAAAGTTCATAGTATCTTCTAGAGGCCCCAGTTTTCTTCAAATGAAGTCCAGCGCCGCCTGGCCTGTTTTATTTCTGCATTACTTCAATATTTGATGGAGAGACCCTTCACTGCTGTAAGCTCTTTTATGTCGGCAATTACAGTATAAACCCTCGTAATAAGAAAAGTGCTGGCGAGGTCACCAATTTTACACTTCGCTTGCAAATGTACAGTGTAATGTAAAACATTGATCGACCATGTTTGGTAGCAAGTTAGATTCATCTCAGGAAAGCAACGCGCCTTGTCTCGTGTAAATTCCAAGGCGTGAAATGGCGTTGCAGCTTGCTACAATACGCAAATCCTCCATTACCTCAACGGATGCTTGTGTCTTGTCATTTTCATCCTATATTCAAACGGTTTGCATTTTTGCTATGAAGCTGATGATCTCGAACAGCGCAAAGTGCGCAGGCGAAATGCCCAGACTATGCTTCTTCTCAACAAGCATTAAGATCTTAGTGTTTTAGTCGCCTGTTTTAAGATCTTTGGGAGATGTGTCGGTCGCCATCTTTAATCCGTAGAATAAGTTGGGCTTTCGGTAAGCCAAACATCGCTATTCTTAGTTCAGCCGTGCGCAGGACTAAATTTTGGCGGCATGGTGATCTCTGTAGTATTTTGCAGCCATCTGAATTATCTTAAGATTTTCTAAATTCCCAAGTAAGCGTGCTGTTACTAAGATGTTATTCATCATCATCATCATCATCGTCATCATCATCATCATCATCAACATCATCGTCATTATTATCACCATCATTATCATCATCATCATCATTATCATCACCATCATCATCATCATCATCATCATCATCATCATCATCATGAATATCATCATCACCACCACTATCACCATGAACATCGTCCTCATCACCATCATCAACATAATCATCATCATGATCATCATCAACATCATCATCAACATAATCATCATCATGATCATCATCAACATCATCAATATCATCACCATCATCATCATCAATCATCAATCATCATCATCATCATCATCATCCTCATTATCATCATAATTATCATCATGAACGTCGTCCTCATCACCATCATCATTATCAATCATCATCATCATCATCATCATTATCAATCATCATCATCATCATCATCATCATCATCATCATCATTATCGTGTTTTATGGCAGGGCAACCATAGTTTCACTTTCTTCCATAAATGTCTGTTTACCCTTGAGTTGACCGGGGGACTCGAAACGAACCTCGATGACAATACGCGACGAAAAGAAAATAGAAATCTTCCTCTTATCAGAAATCTGAATAATTATTATCGATAAGTGACATGTGACATTTTTAAAATCATTTATCAGTCGTATACTCATATTTGGCCAGTCTTTGATTCCTTTCTGGAGATGTTTCAAGATGTAGACAGCGATCAACCCCATCTTGGCTACATCATGGCCGAAGTCGCCTCCATCATTATCCACACTAATTCTTACATCTTCTGTTACAGAAACAAGTCATTTTCCAGCACAGAGTTTCTTTTTTGTTGATAAACATTCACTTATTTTTTTCTACGAAGTTAAGGTTGCTAATAAGCGTAAGCCAGTCATGAGCAAATTACCTTTTAGCGAGAATGGTATTTGTATCCTTCTAGAATTTTAATCAACTGCTTCAACAATAAAGGTTCTCTTCATTTGAGATAGATTATCAAAAAGTTGAAGTTTGAAAAATCATCACTCTCAATTGCCACTATCTTCACTGTGATCACTAAATGATACATGATAAATTATCAGTCGCCAGTTCGAGACCATCCTATTCGCAATATTCTGATACTTTTATCTATTTTGCAGCCATTGTTGCCAGGGTAACGACACTGAAGCGGATGCTAGAGTACCAGCCATTTTTGTACAATTTCAGAATTCAACCGATTCGAATATTCCGCCAAGAAAAGCCAATATTTGTCAAAGGCGTGTCTTCAATCGTCCTGACTCCGAGATCAGCGGACTTGTGTCATGCAAAAGTGAAACGTGGAGAGGTCTACCTTTTGGGTGGCCGTGTCAAGGGAAGACGCGTCTTCCTGACCAGCTGTGGCTTAATCGAGAAGTGGAACTCTTTAGAGCATATTGTTCGGAAAGCCATACGCCTAGGAAAGCTATCCTGCAAGTGTACCGTGCAAGGCTGCGATGGACAGAACTGTTTACTGCGCCAGCAAACGTACAAGATGCCCGTCTCTCATTCTTGTGAAAATGTTTCGAGAAAGCGAAAGAACTGTTATTCAAAGTTCGGCGTGTGTATCCTCAAAAACAATCGCTGTAAGTGGGCGAAGAGGTCGCGAAAGCTCATTAGCAATTGTGTGACTGAGAACAGCATCATTCCGTCGAAAAAAGCTGCTTGAGCAAGCATGTATCACGTTTTAGCCTTAGATGTTCCCTAGGGATGTTCTGATCGCATTTTGCCAGGCGGCCTAAATCTATGCTGGGAACTACAGCCGTTCGTGGCGTGTGCAATCAAGACGGCTTCAGCTGGTCTTGTTTGCCAGCCAGAGATCCTGACGTAAGTCAAAGATCATTCAAAGTATCCCATTCGATGGGAGCCTAGACCAGACCGTAGTGAAAGGCTGCATTGTAAATTGGCGACATTTTAATGGTTTTGTACATTGCCATTCATACTACAGGTGATAACGATTATGGTTTTACATGAAAGGTTGTATAAATCATAGAATACATTTCTTTTCCGTTAAGCTTATTTCAAGATTAGATGTAAATAATGTCCTTAAAAGTTGCATTCTATTGATTTTCCTTCTGCTCTTTGAACATCTTCCATCAGCCATGCACGACACACACCTTAGAGCAATGAATGGCAGCTGACGTCTCGAGGTTGTACTTTACGATTGATTTCATGTCTCTGTAATCAGGAGCTACTAATCTCAAGATCTTAACCCATTCATGAGAATTTCGATAAAATTTGTAACGATGGTTCGACCTAAGATATCGCGATGACATCAAACATTTCCAGAATTTCTTCAAAGAAGCTAAGATTTCTGTTTTAGAAGTTGATTGTTAGCTTGGTTCAAGGCTATAACTTTTCAAATTTCGATCGGAAAATTCCCAAAATGCAACCGTTTTGCCGAAACATATTGCTGTACGCATGCTATTTTTGCGAAAAATTGAGACTTGCCAGTTTCTATAAAAAACCTTCTAGCTTCTGAATATCTTGACTTAGCTCCAAGCAAGAGCCATCCAATCTTGATATTAAAGAGGTATTGTTCAAGTGCTAGATATTATGATATAATGAGTTAGGTTTTAATACGATCGAAAAATACAGGCTAGATAATTTTGCTAGAAATACGAAAGGTAAAACCTGTCATTTTTCTAGAAAAATCAAAAAAATGTCAAATTGAAAGTTAGTTTAGTCCCCTACTCGATACTACATCTACCTAAGAACAGTTCTAGGAGAATCCAAAAAATTTCCGACTCAAAGTTGATTTGAGTCCGATACTCGACATTACATCTATCTGAGCACAGCAAGTTGCACGAAGGGCCTGCATGAAGCAGAATATGTTTGAATTGAAACATGAATCTTGTCTTTCTTTCATTTCCGATGTCGGTTTCGCTCTCTGTATTTGAAATTGACAAACACTTTCACATGTACAAAAACTGCATCTGGTCAATTTCTATGTCAAAAGATGATAAGATAGCGAATCTTTCTCTTCATAATCATCGAATGAAAGTCTGGCTCACACTTTTAGCCATTCGAACGTCGAGATCTGTTTACGCAAAGGTTTATGGCCAATACTGGCGAGAAAGGCAATTCATAGATGTTTGCAGTTTCTATGCAAACATTTAAGATCAATTGTGACATATTTTGATATTTTCGAATTTGAAACATGTTGAATGGCAGATGAATTATAACGGCTGCTGAGATTGAACGGATATTAGAAAGTCTGCCTCAGTGCTAAGTGGAGTTCATTGGAAACTTAGTACTGGAGATATTTAGCAGAATGAGAAAAGCTTCACCATCGTTTCCCATCAACACTATATATATTTCTCATATGTACTGCATTTCTTGGAATAAGAAAGTTTTTCAAATTTATTTCCTGGAATAAGGATTCTTTTCTGTGGTCGGTATAGTTCGCAATCTCTTGAGCTAAGAGTTCATGAAGTCATTGTCATGGCAAAAAACATGAAGTCATCTATATAGCATGCGAAAGTAGATTTTTGACTTTGAGAAGGCTTTTGGTTATCGAGCAGTGCCAAGGTCCTTGCTCTCGATATGACCACACTTCGTGATCCCTATGCATGGATGCACAGAGTGCTAGCAGACCTCCTTACTCTAAGTTAAAGTCTAGCTGAGGCTGGATTTGAACTGCTGACCGTAATATCAAGGGGCAATCAAAGAAAATGGGCTATTTTTGGAGGAAAAATAAAGTCGTACCAACAAGACCTTACCGATTAGCAGATAAGGTAAATCATGATTCTGTAAAGCACTCAAACACCACAGTATCAGTAACGGCGGCTTAAGAGATACAAATCTGTAACGGTAATTATACTTTAAATCATCTTCAATAGACTCCACTCCCGAGGGAACTTTGCGTACTTTTTGGTATACATTCTTATCGTTTCTTTCCGTTTTAATTCATTCTTAGTTGAGTGCTCTGGCGAAACTGGCGTGTTTTCTGGGTACCTGTTTATTTTTTAGCTAAGCCAATTACTTTTAAATGCATAACAAAATCATAGCTAAGAAAACATTAAAGATGCTTTACAATATTGATGAAGAACATCAATTAATTCAATCAATCTTTCACAGCCACAGATGAAAGCAAGCACCTTGCATATCCTTAGCATAACAGCAAACGAAAGCCCGCGGGCAACACGTATAAAATTAAAGCGAGAAGGCGTTTTTGCTGCTTGTTGGTCACACCATTAGGCGTAGAGGCTCATGTTGGGCGTTAGATTTCAGGATCCATCTGTTCGTTGTGATGAAATTTCACAGCGTTTTTGTTGCGACGAAAGATCCCAGCTATTGATATCCGACTTTTATTAACATGTAGTGAATCATCCAATTAAAAACTTGATCGATTTGTCAATAATTTCATTTGACCCCATTCTGATCTTGCGAAACTTTTCACATGAAAACTGCGAAAGCTGAACGCTAATTTTAACCGAAGTGGTGGTAAACGAGGTCGCTTATTAGCTCATTGTCGTGTTTAATTGATGAGCGACTACAGACTTATTACACAGAACCATTACTGCCAAGTCTGGGTTGATGGTAAGCTATGCACTAAGGATCGTCGTTAACCTGGATGAGAATCTAAACAAGACCGCAAAACTATAGTGACATCATCAAAAGGCTGAATCTTTGCTGCAAGATAGCCGTGCTTTGTTGATAATGAACAACGTTACTGTGGAAAGTGGTTGTATATTGCTACAATGCATGCAATCACCAAGAGCTCGATATGCATTGACTGGGGTGAAACTGCTCCTTGGTGTGGATATAGTACCCATGTTATTCACCATTCTTGCCAATGCTATTCTCGTGTTGGCTATAGTGAGGACGAAGAAACTGTGGACACCTTGTAACACTTTATTGGGTGCGTTGTGTGTAAGCGATCTTTTGGTTGGCATTGTATCACATCCATTGCTAATTGCTGTGCTCATCAAAGCGCAATCAAACCAGCATCTGAGCATAGGCCTAAGAATTCTACTGCTGTCTTCAAATGTCATATTCAATGGAATGTCATTCATAAATGTCTTATACATTACCGTTGATAGATACGTCGCCATTTGCCATCCTTTTTGGTACCACGCAAAAGTTACTTGCAAAGGATACGTCATTCTGATGGTAATCACGTGGTTATACAAAATTGTTCCTCTCGCTCTCGGTACGAAATTCTATTTAGTGTATTACCCTATCTTCAGCGTCGTGTCATTCGCAGTGATACTGCTATGTTACAAGAAGATATACTCGGTGATCAGAAGGCAGAAAAGAGACATTCAAAAACTTGGAACTTTTGGAGAGGCAGAAAAGAAGGTCTTGCATCAAAGCAAGGAAGAACAGAGTAAAGCGTATACCATTGCGATTATGTTGCTCGTTCTTTTAATAAGCTACGTTCCTATACTTGCTGTAAGTTTAACAGCCTTCTCCAAGGAGAAAAAGGCAAGAATTTGCAGCCTTTCTCCCAGCATGTTCGTTGCCTTAATGTGGGCTATATTCTTCGTTAATCTTACAAGTCTTGTCAACCCACTTGTATACTGCATTCGGATGAAACAGATCAAATTAGCTGCCTATAAGCTGATGTTTCCTAGCAAGAACAGGGTTCTGGTTATGTAGATGAATGGGTTGGATAGCGAATTGGAAGAGCTGTATACCCGGCTGATGTAATTGACAGAGTAGAGAAAGACAGCATCGCCGTTTTGAAGAAACTGCATTGCATACTCGATTTAGAGCGTAGCGGAAACCAGAGACAGGGCTCTGAGTTTTTGTTTTTTTGTTTTGAGGATACCCGGAAAATACTCTGGAAGGTTGTAGGAAGGCAGTCAGGGTGTTATCAAAGCAAAGAGCGGTGAGCATCTAGAGTTGCAATGGAAGAGCTAGGAAATAACTGAATTTCAGGATGAAGATCAACTTACTGGTAATGATGCAGTCATAGGTAACCTTTTTACCTCCAAGATAGCACGCACGAAAATTGGGCGAATTGGACAAGACAGGAACACGAATATTGGCAAGACACTGTAAGAACGTCTTGCCTTCTTCTTGCTTTCCTGAGTCCTACAACTTGCCATCTTTCAAATCCAAGATCAATAAACTTGATCTTATCTCTCTATCCTCTTAGCTGCTCGCTTTCTTCTTTCTTCCTTTGTTGGGGTTTTGTATAGGCCACCATGGCCTTTCCTCAACATAACCCACTAAAAAAAAAGAAGAAGCTGCAAACTGTCAGCAGAGAGAACATTTTCCCTTCTACAAGACACTGCAGCCTGCCCCTAGAGAGAATAGTTTCCCTTCTACAAGACACTGCAGCCTGCCCCTAGAGAGAACATTTTCCCTTCTCTAAGAAACTGCAGCCTGCCTCTAGAGAGAATAGTTTCCCTTTTATAAGAAGCGAAGCAGCCTGAAAAATTTTCAGCTTCTTATAAGTGATGAAAAACTGAAATAAACTTTAAACTAAAACAAAAAATTATCAGCTGTTTTAGTTCGGCTTTAATCTTAAATACAAGTATTCCATGGTTGAGATATTATTTCATAATATTTTTTCACCCGTACTAATTTCTTGGGATAATTCTATTTTACAATGCCTTAATGGACATATAAGAAGTCGCCCAGCTTTATTTTTAAATGTTTCTCACCCTTAAGAACCAGAAAGCCTGATTTTAAAATTCGAGTTTCTTATATGCGGGGACTTACTGTATGCTGCATGGTGATGAAATAGGAAAAGTAGCAGACTGCACATTTACCGAAGCGTTTTTTTTAAATTCAAGGCTGTATCTTTAAACAGTTTATGGTTTCATCAGAGATCCAAGGATCACTATTAGGGTAAGAGTTTTATGGTCAACGCAGTAAAATAGATTGAGATTAGATGTAACGTCAACATTTGAAAGTACAAATTGGCTAAAATCTACTTTATGACAATACTATCAATGGCTATGTTAAAAGAATTTTTACAAGAACGTTGCAATTCAGTTTATTTCGTTTCAATACTAAATAAACTGTTTGATTAAAAAAACTACGCCAGAGGGGTACAAAACTACGTAGTCAAAAATGTGATTTTTAAGGGAATGAAAAGGAACTTCTCTTGCTTTTGCTATTTCTGGCGCGAAAAACAAGTTTCCATGCGAAGCCGCAAAAAACAAACGAGTTTATCATACTCAGATGACATAAGATTTTAGAGCACAACTTTTTTGCTGCAAATATGTTTGCTTAAACAGTATTGAGCATGTTTCAATCTAAAAATGTATCTAAATATTTTATTCTATCATGTTACATTCCTTCCCTCGATATTTTGGATTAGAGATCTTATGTTTAGAAGATAAAAGCAAGTAGTATGATATACTTTGTCGTCTTGATTAAAGGGCAACTGCAAAGTACTCTCATTCTGCAACAATAAAGCATCTTCAGGAAAATCGTGCATCACCAATACATAAATTGCAGCATTAAGCGGGAGAAGCATCTTGGTTGAGGAAAACAACTAGCCATTACAAAGCAATTGAGTCTGGGGAGTCGCTTATCTTCACTTCGTAAGATCACTAGTCTTGCTAGAGTTGGCAAAATGAAATTTAAGTATCAAATTAAAAGCATCTCTTTAAAGGTCTATTTCATATTTACCTTGAAAGAATTAAAATTTGCCTTTAAAAACTGCAGCGCCTTTGATCGCCATAATTGGCATTAATGCTAAATCTGACGACTAGGCAATCGAAGATGTAACCTAGAATAGAATGCACGCCTTTCTCAGCGATGTAAAAAGTCCAGATATGTACAGCCCCTTGAAACAAACAAACCGTTAGATAATATTTCTGATGAAATTGCTACAATTTATACATATTCTAACTCCGCAGTACTATCACATTGAAAATTTTATCCCACAGAATAGACCCTGGTATGCAAAGAAGATATTACTACAAATTTTGACAATGAACTATAAAAGGACACTAACTGAGAGGGGGTTCGATGACGTAAGAGATATCTGATTGGGATTCGAAGCTATGACCCGGACTGGCACATCCCACATCATTGTCTCTATTTTCACTCGCTTCGGTACAAGACTGGCGCGCAAGTCTTTCCGAAGTCCGTTATCTAATCCATTCTTCCTAAAATCCGGATCTTTTCGTTCATCAGTCCCAATGAATTCGTCCTTGGCTGATGTTGTCACTTCGCAATGCAACCGCCATCGCACTGAAACTAAAAAAGTCTTATTAGATATGTCGTTAAAAGACGAGATTAAGTTTGCATACAAAAAGCAAGCAAGGTGTTATGGATAGCTCTACATTACGATACTGTGTTGGTCTGTCAATCTTTTAGGCTTAAATCCAGAAACTCGTCAACGCTGTCCACCGACAGCCGAAGGATTTCTGATACTCTGCACAAGTCCTTATGAATCATATAAAAACTATTTGGTTCATCACGACATTTCTCCTTCAGGAAGAAGATCCCAGATTCATTCTCAAATTCATATTGTTTGCAGTTGGGCTTAGTGAGACGAGAGTTAGGACCAGCAAATAACGTAAACATAACATAACATATCCTAATATGACATATAAGATATGATTGTTAAGATAACGTAAACTTGGTAAGCCTTGGCAATCTTGTATCGAGAAAAATTGACTGTCAATAAATCTACTGCATCACTGTTAAACTTTCTCAAAGGGCTCTGACGATGCAACGTTTTATAATATTCTATCATTAAATCTTCTTACTATCCTATAGATTTTCCCTTTCTTCTCTCTTCCTATGTTGGGGCTTTGTATAGGCCACCATAGCCTTTCCTCAACATAACCCACTAAAAAAAAAAATCCATGATAGTATCCTTGGCTTATCGTCTCTTCACATACGATATCATTGTGCACTCTTCTCTGAACTTTTTGCTTATGTATTGACGTATCTCTCACACAATGGAACGTACCAAGTTTGGATGTGAATTCATGAGTTGCTGTTATTGGAATTGGGAGGCAAAAGTTTGTCTGTCTACAGTTCAAGCAGCATTCTTCATATCTACTGTAAGTGGTGTGGTGCATTTTCTGCTTGCTTGTAGGATTACAGAAACTTTCTGCGACTTCTTCTTCAGATTGCAAAGAGACTTTGTACTGCAATGAAAAGGGACAAAAATGGACAAGCCTTTAGTGTCTCGTTGTGTGCAGGGTTTTGGAGACCACATTTTCACACAAACTCAACATAATCCATTCTGCTCATATTCATAACAAAGAACAAAGCATGTCCCATTGCGATGCAACAAGTTCATTGTGATGGAAGTAAAATGTAATTGTTGAAATATATTTACATTATGAACATTAAAAATCTCTTCAACAAAGCATCTTCAAAAGACAGCAAAATGGTATATTCAATTTGAAATTCAATTCGAAGGAGAATCTTACAAGGCTAGACATCTGCAAGGATGGAGTAATCCACATAAATGAAATTGGGTTGGCTAATGGAATGGGTCTTGGAACTCATTTGTTATCCCAGCATTCAATGCGTAATCAGAGAAAGCAAATGCTGAGATAATCTTAATAAATAGCATTTTGGCCACATGGATAAAGGATCTCCCGAGAGACAGCAACACATGGATCTATTTTCTTTTTGAGAAGTTAGAATAAATTGAAACTCACTGAATAATGAGGGCAACAATGAGGATCATAGTCAGAGAAAATTCCTGGTCACATTTTCATTTCATTTATGGATCAAAACTGCCGTTCTTTTGGCAAATCCTCTTATAAAAACCACATTAGACCATGTCAAGATGAACTTTAATCTCTTCTTGAAAAAATACACACTCTTAGCAAAGAAACTTCTAGACTTCAATACCATGGAACTAAAGAACTAAATAGATAATATTGCAAGTATTTGAACAAAAATTAAGGGAAAACTTCCAATTTTTCTAACTCACCTTCAAACATCTAACAGTTGCATCAGTAAAATCAAATGAACCTTGCAAATCTTCACCAATACGATAATATGATTTTGACAAGCTAAATTTTCCAGCAAAACCTTGGCTGCATGAAATTCTATAAACGTCTGTAGGGAAAAATGGCACCCATAAAAATCAGACAATTTTTCTTCAGAGGAGTCAACCAAATGATAAGAAAAAAACGAATTCTATGCTAGAACAGACTAAAAGATTCACTCAGAGCAGCAGGGTTTCTCTGAGTTACACTGACTGTTTGGTGAGGCAAAAGTACACAACCTATTTTCTGTCCTGATTTGACAACTCGTTAATGGGTAAGCCTTAATAACCAATCTAATTTTCCACAGTTCTTCTAATTTTGCACATTTCATTACACACTAAAAGCATAGATTTTAACAACCACTTTACTTTTAAGAACTGTAAAAACAATATAGCCTTTAGGAATTTGTTTAGCATTGTGATTCGTTCAGGAAAGGAAATTTTGAGATGTTGGCATTTAGGAAAGGAAATTTTCAGGTGTTGGTATTTACTCAAGAAATTTAAAATTTGCAAACAAAATACTCACTGTTATTTCGTTGCGAAGTCAAATATGTTAACTGATCAACAGCATAATCACTTAAAGAGTGATCCTCGTCTTCACTGTCCTCAAGAAATGGATTTCTCAAATCACACGAAAGACAAGGTCTCTGGTTTTCTATAGAAAGTCCTTGAAGCAAATAGAGACACAATTCAATGAGATTATCTGTAGAAAAATTAAACAATCAGCAACTAAACGACTATGAGAAAGAGGATGGAGAGCTATGACGAGGTTGAGATTGTTGATCCGTTTCTTCATTTAGCCACCATATGGATTCATCAACACATTGACATATTCAAAATCTTTAGTTGACAAACCATATCTTGCAAAAGCTTTGCTCCTACTAGCCAGACTTAATTAGCTTGCAAACATGATAAAAATTGTATTTCTCAATGAGCAAGGCCTCTGACAGTTTGACTTGGATGCCTAAAGGATCAGTTGCTGTCTTTACCTCTTCGAGTTCTGAATTTTATAAATTCTTAGAGCAACCTTGGCTTTTAATGAGAGGAAGTACACAAAAATTGGTTCTTATTAGCTGACTGCTCTCAATCTTCAAATTTAGATGAAATTTAATCAAATCTTAATAGATAATAATTATTAAGAAAATCTGATAAGAAATTTTCACTAACCTTCAGTGCTTATAACTCTAATAGGTAGTCTTAATAATTTTGTTGGGCCCTTAATGGATCCTATACCAATGGTAATTTTATATGAAAATCTGACAGCTTGGCCTTTATATGATGGTGGAGACTTGTGAGGGACATCTTCTGAGTAGCTCACTAAAATTAAACAAAAAAACCCGACATAACAACAGGATGTTGCTAAAATATCAATTGGATGGCTGGAAATTGTGTCCATAAAAAATAACAGAAATTTAGAATAATTCATACATTGAAGAAACCTTAAGTTAATACAAATACAAATAGTGCATAGATACTTAAACATGAGAAAGCTGTTCCATATGTGAGCTGAGCTAGAAGCCTAAAATGATGTGGGTGGCGATAGGATGTGGCGCTGTGGTGCAGTGGTCAAGCGTGCAAACACATAACAGGGGTTATGAATTCAATTCCCGCATGTCACAATAAAGACGCCATTGGCAAGGAAAGCAAAGGAAACCACCTCATAAAGTCAATTTCCCTAGAAAACATTCAGAGCCCTGTCTCTGGTTTCCGCTACACTCGACATCAAGTATGTGATGCAGCGATAGGAAAAGTGAAATGCAGCTTCAGAGAAAAGCTGCATGGTTGCAGTCACAAGAGAATTCAAAGAGGAGGAAATTGCGAAAGGAAGCAAATGGAGAAAAAGACATAAATCTGACTTGCAATTCCCCGGAAGTGCCACTTTAGTTGCCTGATAGAGATATTACATCATTCAAATAATACCTTGAGAAGTGCTTAGATACTTTAAAAAAACTAAATAGATCTACAAATTATCACATTAAAGATTTGAAATAATCTACCTGTCTTGGTTTGCCCTTTCTTCAGCTTCAGATTACATAGAAGAATTACTGGTTCCGTTGACAAGAAGCAATGTCCTGTCTCACCTGGATTAAGAAGAAAATATTCTGAAACTTGCAAAGCCTTCTTACCACGTTACACTACAAGCATTTGGTTTCTAAGCATCCATTTCGATGCCAAGCCAAAAAGAGGAAAAAGTGATTTTTGCCTGCCTAACATTTGTCATAGCCCAACAGCGTGGGAGTCTATCTTTTTGTGATTTCCCTAGACCAGGAAAGATCCTTTTGCTGAGGTAGCATGGCTGACATAATTGATTCAGATTACCCAAACTACTCTACCCATATGCTGAGAAGGCAAGGGCCAGTTTTGAGTCTGTAACCTTGATTCATATGAAAATGCCTAATGGCTAAAATACTAGCTTTTTAGCTATTGTGTATGATAACTCTAAGAAGTAAATAAATTATTTATGTTCACCTTAATAGGATTTACCTAATGCAATAAAAGAAAGATTTGCTGTTGGCATGGGTACAACCAAATCTACTGTGATGGGGGCTTTGCCACCCAAGTACTCCCAATCTTGGATTACAAATGGAACTCAATTTAATCTTCTCCTGCAGATTTGCAGATTCTATAAATTTTGGAGAGTGGCGCCGTTGATCATTTATAACTTTTGGAAGAATAAATGTCATCTAAAAGTGTCCAAGAAGGAAAATTAACAAAGGTTTGATGCAAACACCGTAATCAAACTGATGTCTGCAGTACTGCTTTTGGATACTTAAATAATGCACCTTTGTGCCATGTAGACACATGGGCCAATATGAATGCCTCTTGTCATTCTTCTATCATAAAAATAACTTGTATTCAACGAGAAAAGCTTGTAGCAAAGGCATGCCAGAATCCAAGAAACTGCGTAGAATTTGATGCCAGGAAATTTATAGAAAAATTTAACTGAACCATTGCTTGATAATCAAAGAACTTTTTTTCCTGTTTGGAAAAACTTTCACAATTACTATGTAAAGATACTTTACCTCGAGTTGGGATAAAACTGGTGGTCATATCTGCAGGGAAGCTATGCTTTTCTTGCACATTATTCATTGAAACAACTCTAGATTCATTGAGATGACACTGGCAATATATCTGAGCACTAGCCCAAGCGATAGTTAAATCCTCTACAGCTGAATTCAAACCGGAATTGGCTTTGTGGTTGTCAAACATCCAAGCCTTTGACTCAGCAGTTAGTGAACTGCCTTCATCAGACGGACCTACGTGTGTGAAGGAGACCTGACAGTGCACGGTCTCACCAGTGAAGAACACAGACCTATGCAATAATTTTGCTTCAGCTTTTAAAGGCATCTTTTATTGCTCTGTATGGGGATAATTTTATCACAGCGGCTTCACATCGGTTCGGCTGTCGGTGGAGACTGAGCGGGGGGAGATTTCAATGACTAAAATCACAACAAGTTCTTTGAGTACGCGAATCAAATCTACAGTTTGATGACCAGGTTACATATTCCTCCTTTTGACAGCCTGTAGATCATATCATGAATATATCCAATTGCAGCATACTGCTGGAAGCCTCCGGGTCAATTGCTGTTAAGGTGTTGATTGATTCGGGTTGATGTCAGTAACGAGCGAGGTTCACCACAGGTTGAAAGTAGCTCAGTCAAAGCAGTATTGCACTCCAAACAGCAGTTTGATACAGCTTACAGTTTGATCTAATTGAGGATAGGACCGCTGATCTGTGTTATGTGACCTCTGGAGGTCACATCTTCATCGACTCCGCCATGTTGGATAATACTGAAGTCAGTGAAACTAGGGCCCAGTCCTCTCCCTTGGAATTGACAACTTGATATAATATACAGAACACTCAATCAGCAAGATCAGCGAACAGCTAATATTTGTTTACTGGAAATCATCAAGACCTGTATCGAAATGAATTGTTTGCATTGAAGTTGGAGCACAATAGCACGTAACTGCACATAGTATTCAGAGAAAACTGCCCGCAAAAGATCCAGAAAGAAAAATCCGTTCACATTCATGATAACATCCAATACGAATTCTAAGTTTACGGGTTCTACAAAATATACATGACAAAATATGACTATTTAAAATTAGGAGATACTAGCCTTAATTCTATGGAGAAGGAGATGAAAATACTCTAGATATGATTAAAAATTGGGGTTAAGGTCACAATTGTACAGTTGAATCTGCATTGATAATACATGTTAATATACTGTAGATTTCCCGACAGGAGTAGGCGTAGAAACAGAGCCAGAACATCCAACTAAACCAATGACAGATTCCGCTCAGTTGCATCAGAAAGCAAACCAATCTCAGCAAGAGACTTATCCTATTAGCCTACGGGATAATCTGTATTATAAGTCCACTTCAATAAAGCACTTTTCAGAACATACCATAAGACGTTGAGCGCTAAACAAAATCTCTTATCAACAAATAGAAATGAGAACACTTCAATGAGAAGAAGGAGGTACTGAACCAGACCATAACACGGGGAAAGGGGATCAAATTTGCCGATAGAATTCTAAAAAATTCAATTCCACATTTGTACAACATGGTGTTTCTCCAAGAGCCACTTCTTCGATCGATTCAAACAAATGTCATCATTGCACCGTTGCCCTTCAAATTCATAATCACCTATTTTTTTCCGCGATTGCTTCTCTTATCTGTCTGTCTAGTTCGGATATAATTTTGTCTTCAGTTGAATATACACCTGTTCTCAGAAGCGTATCTCTCTCTTCGATAAGCTTTGCGATTCTGTTCTCGACATAACTATCTTTCTCTGGTTTCTGCATCATGACTTGCTGACTTGGTGTCTCTTTGTTCAAGTTGCCCTGGTTTATAGCCTCGGGTTGAGCTGGTTTTGATTGTTCTGCTAACTGCGTCTCTCTTAACCTGTAACAAAAGACGAACACGAAATCAACTTCATAATCCCTCGGTCGCATGCATAACCAAAGGGTAGAATGCTTGCTTTGAATGCGGTAGGTCGAGATTCGATATTCAAATGAGCCATACCAAAGAGTTCAAAAATGGCACATGCTGTTTCCCTGATTAGCATTCTGGACTTTGGCCTAGAGCATGGGAGTTTAACACACAATGGTACCAGATGGCCAGCCCCCCAGCTGTAGCATCCACTGTGCTTGCGCTGCTGTTTGACCCACAGGCTAATGAAAGGAAGACGGGGGCCACTCTATTCACCAAGAATGGTGAGGGAAGGACTTTGACTTCTAAATTTGACATCTCACAATTTAAGAAGTTCTGCTGAGGGTATTCTATTGATGATTAAATTAAGCAGGATAGCTCTCCTGCTGGAGCTAATTTACAAGGGACTCTCCATTTCAGAAGCTTAATTCTAATATGAAATTACTAAGGAAAACTTAGTTATAATGCAAAATAGTAATAAAGATCTTAAATGTTCAACCACCAATGAAAAGTTAACTGCAGCATTAAAACACAATGTTAAAATCCTGATACAAATATTCTATGAATGTCACTTTTTAGCATGCTGTTCAATAATGAATGCAATATTCATCAACAGAGCAGTAAAAATCATTTTATGGCATGATAGATGCATGAGTACCTTTGTATTTCATCTTTAACATTTGCAAGTTGCTCTCTGTCCGTCTTGATCATCTGCACAGGATGAAAAATGTGATAAGGATTCTTTTTATACATATGATTCTACCTAGATGTCAAATGAAGACAGTTGGACACTGAGACGATTTTGGCTTATCGAGTAGTGTCCAGGTCCTTCCTCTCGATGTGATCACATCTCGTGATTCATACAAATGAAACTACAGAGAGCTGGCGACTCTCTCATTCTAAGTGAAAGCTGAGCTGAGGGTCATTTTGAGCCACTGACCTTTGGATGAATGCGCAAGAATCTTACCACTGAGCTATCTTAACACCTTAATCGCGATAGGAATTGCAATTATATACACTCTGCTCTAATGTTTTCAACGACCTAATCCATAGGACAATA